>SADC01000481.1:0-164177 GCA_004194705.1 Ditylenchus dipsaci
TTTTTTGAAAATTTCATTTACGAGAATTCATGAATTTTAGCTTTTTTCAGTGATCTTTTTCTCGATAAGAAGGAGTATATTCGTCAAAATTCGGGAATTTTAGTATGATTTGCCAGTTTTTTTTAGCGAAAAAATGTGTGAATGACTGCGCTAGAACCGCCTTTTGTATACTACTCCTGCCTGTAATGGGGGTACAATTAACAGAATTATGTATAATGCTGTGCTTATGTCTTTTCAGATGATGAACATGCTCATTTTGATCCCTTTGACCCCTTTAACTTTACTGCTTACAAAATAACAGTGCGAATTTATTAAATATAAACGCAAAGTATAAAACTTTTTGAAAAGCAGTATCAATAATGTGAATGTTATAATCAGGTATGTTTAAGTAAGCGCCCGCGGAGCGCCGGCGCTTACGGCGCCGGCGCTAAGCCGGCGCTCCGCCGGGTTCAGAATTAGCGCCGACGCCAACTAAGCGCCGGCGCTTAGACGACGCTCCACCGGTAGCCGGCGCTTTAAACAATCCTGGATGGCACTAACCTGGTCAGCAATATTTGTTTTGCTAACTTTGACGCAGAAGTGGCAGCTTACAAAGAGGTGAGCGTTATGTCAGAAAGCTGGAGCGCTATTTATCGCGAATCGGGCGCCTTATGGGAATTAACGCTCGAGAGTTCAGGTACTTTATTATCTGACTATCTTATTATCTTTTATTATCTTGATATTCTCTATTAAATTTGGTTTTTTCAACAAAAAACGCGAGATTTCCTATTGTGTCTCTTTTTACACACATACTTTCTTTAAGAGAGACCCTTGAAGACGAGGATGAAAATGTAGGAGATGCTCAAGCTATGGCTGCTGGACCTGTAAATCAGCAAGTGGCCGAGG
This sequence comes from Ditylenchus dipsaci, assembly GCA_004194705.1. NCBI lineage: Eukaryota > Metazoa > Nematoda > Chromadorea > Rhabditida > Anguinidae > Ditylenchus > Ditylenchus dipsaci. The sequence goes on from SADC01000481.1 coordinate 886, forward strand.
AAATGCCCGAGGATTGCAGGAGCCCTTCCGAATATTGTCTTTGATGAGGAAAGAAAAGTATTTCGTCTGCCTAGTTAACTGTTTCTTTCATTTAAATTTTGTGTTTGTCAAATGCTTGGAATAAAATTGAATGCTAAATTTGTTTTGTTGGTGACTTGTCTGTAAGGGCCTGGTTTCAATGGAAATGACGATGTCGAAGTGAAGCGTTTTCATCAGCGTTTCATTCTTGCATTTTCATTGAAAAGTTACGGGTGATGAGAAGTGGTGATGACGTATAGTGGAATTTAAAAGTAGATTTGATATTCTCTATTAATTTGGTATTTTCAATAAAAACGCGAGATCTAAAACGTCGATTTACTTCGACATCACAATCATTATTCCATTTTATCCAGGCTTTTAAAGAATAAATTCTTTCAGTGTATCGAATCGGTGTATCGAATCGTCGATGTATCGAATCGGTGTATCGAATCGTCGATGTATCGAATCGGTGTATCGAATCGTCGTGTATCGAATCGGTGTATCGAATCGGTATATCGAATCAGTTTTTATCGAATCGTCAGGCAGTCAGTAAGAACGGATAAGCGCCGTTGAAAAGGACCAGCTGCAGAGATGACTGTCTACTTAGAAGTGAACACCTTTTCACAAAACTTACCAAGTGGTTTTACCAACCACCTCGAGGCTCCTTGGGCCGTTAGAATTTTTTAAGGTGAATGTACAAAAATTCTTACCACTAGGATTTAAAGCTGTAGCTTTGAAAAACTGTTGCCAATTAACCTCTTGGAGAATTCATCTGATGGCAAATTTACTATTGAATCAATAGTATTGATGGATTCACTGTACGACAAGGCTCTTGGCGAATTCTCTATCGCCCAAATTCACTGATTTGAACGTGCCGCAACAAATCTGTATTGAAAAAAAACCCAAACCCCCCGTTCTCGCAGTCGCCATACGTTTTTCACAAAGAAAAATACGCAGGCTTGACGAGCGAGAATATTTGGGGCCCTACCCTAGGAGATGCCAAACAGGCTATGACACTCCAACAAGCATAGCTCCCTAAACAGCTACGGGTAGGACATCGAATTACTAACTTGAAAACTTTAAAAAAAATTTCTTCTTCTAAGGTTGCTGGGTTTGACGTACTCTGTAAGTAGAGCCAAGACGAAAGAGTATTAACTAGGGTTGGGCCATGAGCACATTGCCGGTCATATGTCCGGTATTTATTTAGAAATGCTCGTCTCTATTATTTCGGGCAGTCTCTTCCTATACATTTTTAAGATTTGGTAGTCTCCAAAAAGTTTCAAAGATAGTTCAAGGCATTTTTGTAAAAAGTTTTGTACTTTTTAATTAAAGTATTTAAAGTATCTATTTAAGCTAAAAAGTTTCATTCTGAGTCATACAAGTATGCGAAATTTCCTTAGAAATTTGAATAAAAAACTGAAATTTAAACTGAAAGTTGGTTTCCGAGAAATGACCTGAAGATGGTCAGTTATTTTTTAACATATTACACTCCAACATTAGATCATATTTCGGAAACCAAGTACTATTTTAAATTCTGTTAATTTATACAAATTCCTGAAAAAATTTCGCATACTAAGGTTTCTCAGAATAAAAAATTTTAGCTAAAAAAAAGGTATTTTTTTAAAGTACGAAAAATTTCACAAAAAAGTAGCACGATCTGTCTTAAGTTTCTAAAAAAGAAGTTGGAATTTAAAAGAAATGCTAGATCCACCGTACGAACCAAGATTTTGACACGCTTTGCTGTGCCTGTAACTTTTTATATTTGAGCAATTTTTAGCAATCATTTTTTGATAAAAAGCTGAGATTATGGAAAATGAAATGACATAAAACGTGCATAATATTGTATATTCAAGAAAACACAAAAATAAAAACTGATAAAAAAACACTTGACAAAATTAACAAGTTTTCTAAGGGAACTTCAAATTTATTGAACGATTTCTCCACATTTCTTTCACCAACTTTGATGCACCTTTCCAGTCGTCAGTGACCGGCAACTATGAAGCAGCTAATCATCTTCTCCCTCAAATTCTCAAATACTCATCGAATCAGCGCTAGCGAAATCCTTTGTTCAATTGAAAAATCATTTTGCCTAAAAGGTGAAATTTCCTTAGAAAACTTATTATATTTGTTGAGTGTTTTATTTTGTTGTGAATCAGTACACAGTTTTGTTTCATTTGATTTATTAGAATCGCAGCTTTTAATCGAGAAAATGATTGCTTAAAAATTACGCGAATACAAAAAGTTACAGGCAAAACAAAGCGTGCTAAAATATTGGGTCTTACGGTACTGTTTACTGTAAATGAACAGTAAATTGTAGTTGTACTGTTAATTGTAGTCTCCTATTGATGATGTTGTGAATTGCTCTTATTAAATGAAAGATCTCAAAGACAATATTTAAAAAAACACCAAATTAGGTTATTTTGATATGTTTAGTGATTATTTTTTAAGTTTGTTGAATAAAAATTGATTAATGGAATTGATTAATGCACGAAAATTTGGAAAATAGCCAGCATATGTTCGGAAATATGCCTGATTATTAAATGCCCGAGGCAAATCGTGGATTTGCGAGCGTTTTTAAGTTAGGAAATTTATTTGAGAAGAATATTTAGTTTATTTGGAAAAAATACACATGGTTTTATAGCCATTGACTTTGTTTTTTGATAAGTACAGTATTCACCCTGTATATCAAGCTTTTCCACATTTTTAAGAGAACAGTATCAAAACTTCAGCTCTATCGTCCATTCTGATCTATTGTCCAAATTTCTGTCGGTAGCTGCTCTTCTAAGTAGTTTTTACAAAACAATAATAGATGGGTGCTTCCAATGAAACAATTAGAGTACGAACCTATTGTCATCCTCGAAACTGAACCAACCTTAACGTAAGTTTCAGGAACCACATAGGCTTACCGTATTTCCTGTAATAAGGCGGCACCCTCTTATAAGGCGGCAACCCCAATTTGAGGGTCTATATCTCAGAGCGGAGTAAGTATTTTGCTTATCTGTTTGATGCGCCCAATTTTTAGATTTTGGTTAAGCATCCAAAAATCTTGAGATTGAATTCGAATTTTTCGGATTTTTAGGGGTTTGAAAAATAAGGCGGCATGCCGCCTTATTACAGGAAAGACGGTATTTTCTATTAATCAGCCATGGGGATCAGTTTTCCACCCATTAAAAAATCGGAAAAATTTGAGGTCCATTTTGAGATTTGGGCAGTCGACTAATATCTGAAGAGTGAAATCAGGACAGCTCGTGCTAATTAAGAAAACGCAAAAAAAAGCAAGACGTAATGGAACAAAGAAGATGCTCTCCTTGGCATAGATGCGATAACCTCAATATCAGACTGATTATTTACCGCAGCGCAAAATCACGTTGAAGAAAAACTTTATTTTATTGTACTTATAATTTATTCTGAACTGATAATTGGGTACTCAAACATAAAAAATGACTTGGTGAAAAAAAAATTCAAATGGAACGAATTATAAACTCCTGGCAAATGTGTGAATTTTCCGGCCAAATTAGATGAATTTTGACGACAAGTTTGTGAAGCTATTGTTTTCAGTAATTTTCTTATAAATTGTAACTTTTTCAACCAGCGTGCAGCTCAGAATCTCAGTTTTCTAACAAGCGATAGACTGACCACGGAAAGGTCATTTAATGGACCTTGTCGTGATGTACTGAAAGATTTTCTCCTCCAACCTTATGTGGTTATCTGATAGCTTGTAAAATAACTGAGATCTTGAGCTACACGCAAATTTACATTTACATTTACAAATTCCGAGGGAACTACTAAAAATAATAGAATAAATGTCAGAAAAATTGATCACATTCGCCTGGAAAATTCACACATTTGTCGGCAGCTTTCACATACAGAATTTTCAGATTTGCTTGTACATGTCGGAATTATTGTTAAGCATATATTCATAACCACGGTTTTCGTAAAAGCTAAACTTGCCTTCCACAGGTGAAAGAAAAATTTTATTGCCTTGCGCAACACCAGTTTTCTCTAGCGCTGCAAGCAGTTTACTGCCCCATCCCTTCTCACGATACTTTTCGTCCACGGTCAGGTATTGAACATAAAGACTTTTGTCGCTCTTGACAATGTATCTGAGGAATCCAGCTTTGACACCAAGCACATATAAATTTAGAAAATTCAGTGATTCCTCATTTTCGTCTTTTATTTCATAATCTAGAAAGGTTAGATAAGATAATTACTCACACCTTTTTTGTCTCAAATATTTTTTTGAGTTTTTCCTGTTTCAATCTTTTTAAACCTGCGTGTAGCCTCGAATCTTAGCTTCCTAGCTTGCTATCATCTAGCCGGATAAGAGTTCAAAAACCTTTTTGCCAATAAGCAACCTTTGAAGGGCCCTAAAACCGAGTATCGCCGAACAAGTTTCAATTAAAGATTTGCCGCTGCTTTTTTCAATTTTTCGACGATACTTGCATATAGCCCCCCCCCCAAATCAACTTTTTCAAAAAGTGTTTTAAAAAACACCCTATATCAACTCAATGTCGCCTCAGGAGTTCAAAAAAACATTATTTTTGAGTTCTGGTCAATAAAAAATTGAGTTGTGGACACATATAAATTTTGACTTTTTACCTGTTTTACCATGTTTTTCAACATGGGACTTGGCGAAAACAGCCTTTAAATGCATTTTTGATCAAGAGTCTTGCTCAATATTATGTCTAAAGTAAGTGAGTGCACGCATCTCTAACCTACCAAGCCCCTGCGCCCCTTGCGCCCCTGCGCCCCCGCGCCCTGCGCTCTCGAAGGGGGCGCAGGGGACTCGGTTCCTTGGGGTTGAGATGCGCACACCCACATACCTTAGACACTAATCACTTGAAAGTGAATCTGGATGCATGAAAAAGCATGCATACCAAGTTTATTCATGCGGTAGGACCCAGTATTCAAAAATATGTTCAACGTCTTCCTTTTTGTTCAAAATTGGCCCTTCATTGACCAGAACTCGAAAATAATGTCATCTTTAAGCTTCTGATGCCATTTTAGGTCGATATAGGGTGTTTCGGAACATTAAAAAAAAAGTTGATTTTGTTGGGGGTGTATGCAAGTAGCGCCAATCTTTCGATAATACCTTTGAACATGATGCTATCATCTTCACTTTGTTTTTCGAAGCCTTGCTTTTTGTAAAATTCAATTAAGCTTCTGTTTTCAGGAATAACAATATCTTCTTGCCATTGTCCAGACTAATTTTCAGAAATGCTTTTAGCAAGTCGGTTCGATGTAGAAATGTATCAATATCATGGTGCACTACAAGACTTTTGATATGTAGGTCATTTTTATATCTTTTTCATATTGCAGATGACCAGTTTCTACACCATCTACATACAGAGTCAATTTTCGGCTCTCTCGATTTATATAGTTACCTTAATATGTTAAAGTTTTTTCGATCTATAGATAACCAGAATAAATTAAATTAGCAAGACTTCTTCAATAATAAATTTTCCTTATTTTAAGATTCCAAACTTTTTTTTTCGGCAGAATTTTTGGTCAAAATCATATTTTTAGCGAAAGATATCCTATATTGAGTACTGATTTTTGAACTTGGATCTTCTGTAGTTATTTTCGATATTCCTAACAAATTTTTTTTATTTTTATCAACAAAGAAACTTTCACAGAATATTTTAATTTGAAAAAATGCACAAGCTAGTTATTGATACACAAATAGAAATAAACACAGAATATCTTCGCTCGAGGGATTTGCTTCAGAAATAATAAAAGTAGGAGAATACATGTAATATTCTGCTCAGGCTTTGGCTCCGGGCTCTCAACTTTGAAAAATTCGCTCTGGCTCCACGCGAGAGCAAGACCCAGAGAATTTTACGTACATATTTGTTATACGCATATACAATATAAATTTGAAATGCAAATATGCTTTGAACCTGCTCCAAGCTTTTTATTTGGAAAAATTTGTTTCGGCTCTCGCTCCGAGCTGTCCACTTTTAAAAATTTACTTGGGGACCAAATTTTTTCGGGATGTCGCCTAGGTACCACCACCTGAATGTCCCCTCTGGTACTTTTCCCTGGTTACCAGTGGTAAGAGGTGGTAACTTACCACCTCTTACACCTTTAAAGTACCAGAATCTAATTATATCCACTGGATACACTCACCTAGGTACTCATACTGGGCACTACCTCCAGAGTATCACCTCCTCGGTAGCTCCACCTGGATAACGTCTATTGAATATCGTAACGGTAAATACGGGCATTTACTTATTGGTCAACTCTAGGAGCACCTCTATCGAGATTAAATTAATTTAGATCGAAAGTAAGGAAAAAATGTTTGAATTATTCATCGTACGCTGGCCTACCCTTAGCCTAAGTTAATAAATAACAGGAGGATAATAAGTCAGAATTTTTGTTATAATCTCGATCCTTAAATCCTGCACATTCAATGTGTTTTATTGGATGCAAAACCGATTTCAGAATCTTTCATTCAGCAAACCTTGTATTTGTTTGTAAAGTATTTTATCACTGCTTCTTCTAAATGGTAATTTTGCGTTTGTATAGCTCTAGTAAATTCTCATTTTCAGGAATGACTGTAATCTTTCTCCCTGTTGCTATACTACTTTTTTCGAAAGCATCAAGCAAAACTTCTTCACATTCGATATTTTGACTATTTGACTTCTCAAGACTTTTTATGTAAATTCTGACATTCTTTGATTTTAAAAAACTATTTAACCATATATCTGTTGTTTCTTCTTGATAATCTATATAAACATCTTCCTACTATTCACATTTGAGTGAAATCTGCCACCTTTTCGTTTATAAATTTCACCTAGAAAGTAATTTTGTCAAAATATTTTGATCAAAATTTTGTAAACAATCATTAACAATGCAACCGCAGCATGAGTTCAACTATAACAATTATACTCTCGGCGGGTATTGACGTTAATCTGCTATCTAATCGAGTTTGTCTACGAGCTTTTCTACAGGATATTTTTGTTATCTTTCACTTACAGTCGACTCTCTACATAACGACTGTCAATATAACTTCTCTCTCCTCACAATATCCCAGTAAAATTTGTTTGGTTGGTCTGAACCAGGGTGGTGTCCTCAGCCGGCTGACTTCAGCTGGCTGAGTCGAAATTTTGGCCCAGCTGACGGCTGAGGCTCAGGAAAATTTTTCCCTACTCAGCCGGCCGAGGACAATTTTCCTATCAAATTTTCGGCTTTTTTTGCTGATTTGTAGATGTTTTCTGACATTTTTTAAAGTGTTCAGTTGATAAAAAAAATTTAGCGATCAAATTTACTTCCAGGCTATTGCTTATTGTTAAATTTAGGTGATCCGGCTGAGTTTGAACTGCTGTTCAAAGGTTAACAGAGGTTAACTCAGCCATCAGCCGGCTGATGGCTGATGGTTACCTGGGGCCCTAGGTGAGCTTCAGGCCTAGGCTTAGGCAGAGACAGGCCAGCGTATTTAAAAATGTTTCTACTACTTGTGTTAAAGTTAACGCTCTAAAGGCAGAGCGTGCCAAGTGTCGCTTTTGGTTCAGAATTTCACGCTGAACGCAATGGTGAAAAGAAAATTTTAAAAATTACTATACGAGGGTCAGCCACCAGTCTGAACCAGCCAACTCTTGATGTTTGCTCATGCAACTTCAAATTGATAGATCACGTCAATCTTATTACTCATCGTAGTGTTTATTCATTTCAAAAGAAAGACCAGATTACAATGACATATCATTGACATATTTATGACAATTATACAAAAAACTTTCATTTCAAAGAAACAATTGTGTAATCGTTTGAAAACGTTGTTTATACATCAATATGCACAAAAATGTGGCTTTACATAGCTTTGACAATTAGATAATTCGAAAAGCGCCTATTTGAATAATCAGATACTTCAAAAAGATGATATTACGCCAATTAAGATAGTTCGCCAATCGCTTTTTTCGTTTATAATACGTTTTGACAATTGGATGATTCATATTCAGTATATTTAGCTAATTTACATTTCACCATAGCACATATTTCGACAATACAGTGCGCAGACGTTGGGGAACACAGAAAACTATATGGCAAGTTAGTGATTGTCGAAGTAGCTTTTGTAAATCATCCGATTGTCAAAACGTATTATAAACGAAATGAGCGATTGGAGAACTATCTTAATTGGCGTAATATCATCTTTTTGAAGTATCTGATTATTCAAATAGGCGCTTTTTGAATTATCTAATTGTCAAAGCTATTTAAAGCCAAAAATGTGATGAGGTCATGTTTTCAGTTATCAGTGTACATGATTTGACGGAGCAGAAAAACTGCACCAGAAAATTTTTAAAGGTGAAATGAGAAAAACTTTCGGAGTGATTAGCAAGGCTCTCAAAACAAATTTCAAGAACTGTTTTGACGTGAAACTATAATTTAGCTAAGAAAATCTGTACTTTTGATTCGGTTTCAGCATGGTCGATTTGCTTATATAAGTGCTCTCGAACATAAGAACTTGCAGTCAAAATTTATGTTCTGCTCAAGACAAAAAATATTTAAACTTCAAATAAATTCGAGATTTGAATAATTGGTGTGCAGTTTTTCCTGCTCTGTCAAATGATATACAGCGTGCGTCAAAAAAAGCTTGACCACCTAAAAAAATGTGTGTACGTAACACCTTGCCGGCCGATTTTCGAATCTTCGGCCCTAACCCTCGGAATTTTCCAACTCCACTCAGTATACTAAGCATAATGACCCAAAAAATTAGAAAAGCCGTATTCACTATGAGCAGAATATAAATTCCTACAAAATAATTATAAAGTAAAAAATTTTAAAGTGGTCAAATTTTTGTGACACACCCTGTACACTGATAACTAAAAACATGACTTTTTCACACTTTTTTGTGCATATTTATGTATAAACAACGTTTTCAAACAATTACACAATTGTTTCTTTGAAATGAAGTTTTTTGTATAATTGTCATAAATATCTCAACGATATGTCATGAGAAAGCCCGTAATCTGCTCTTACTTTTGAAATAAAAAAAACACTACAATGAGTAATAAGATTAGCGAGATCTACCAATTTGAAGTTGCATGGGCGAAAATCATTAGTTGGCTGGTTCAGAGTGGGGGCTGACCCTCGTATAGTAACTTTTTTTTTAATTTTCTTTTCACCATCGTGTTCAGCGTGAAATTCTGAACAAAAAACTACATTTAGCACACTCCGCCCTCAGAGTGTTAAGGAAGCATTTCGAGTCCGTCCTAACATACGCTGCCCCACCCTTGCCTGAGGCTAAACCTTACCTAGGCCCTCCACGTACATAAGTACGAGTCAGGAATCCTAACTCAAGATACTATATTTCATGATATAATTTATAAAAATTCACAGGCAGATGAAAATTACCTTGAATTTGTTTGTACCATCTATCAGGACTTTCCCGAAATATATATCCTTGCTGTTCGAATAGCTCTGCTTTTATTAGTTTCACCTCATAATTAATGTTTTTTTCTAAAATATAAACGATTTTTCTACCTGCAGTTATACTGCTTTTTTCAAATTCATCTAGTAAAAGTTTTCCACTGAATAGTCTCTCAAATCTGTTACTAAGTAAAAGAGACTTTATAAATATTTCATTTGTAATTATTCTTTCCTAGAAAATTTTCAGCCTTCTCTTCATATTGTAAAGAGCCAGCCCTCACGTTATCAACAGATAAGATAAAGGTATTTCTTTTTTGTAATATTTCATCTAAAATCTTTAGGCTTTATTTTTACAATTCTGTTGTTTGTAGTAATTTAGTAGTCCAAACTAGTTATTTTTTTTGGCTTGATTATCGAATCCTTCTCCCCACGCAGAGTGCTCGAATGGAAGAATTAACCTCATATTCGTGTTTCTCGACCCCGATTTCATAAGACAGCCAGCTGCTTTTTTTCAATTTTGAGAAAAAATTCGAACCGTAGAAAAGCGGGTACCATGTTTTTTTAAATAATTTAAATTGGACTGTACTAGGATTCAAATTATGGCAGGTCGTGGAGCATAGGGAGGGAAAGGAAATAAAAGTGAGCCACCAATCACACAGGGCCACTAACAAAAAGATGTTGAAGATTGTTTTGAAATCTGGGCCCTATCGCATATAAACTCTGGTATGCATACATTTTTATGCATCCAGAGTCACTTTCGAGTGATTTGCGTCTAAGGTATGTGGGTGTGCGCATCTCAACCCAAGCCACCAAGGCCTCTGCGCCCCGAAGGGGCGCAGGGGGCTTGAGAGTTAGAGATGCGCGCACTCACTTACCTTAGACATCATACCGAGAAATACTCTTATTAATCGAAAGATGCAAATGCAGTCTTTCTTGCCTCGGCTCATGTTGAAAACATGGTAAAACAGAAAAAAGTCAAAATTTCAAAATGCCCAGGACTCAATCTTTTAATCACCAGAACTCAAAAAATGTCTTTTTTAAACTCATGAGACGGTTTTGAGTCGACATAGGGTGTTGAAAAACACTTAAAAAATGGTTTTTGGAGGGTTATTGTTTAACTCACATGGTAATCACCCAAAATGTCTTTTCAACTCGATTTCAAAGATCTGTATCAAAAATGTTAGCCATGGTCAGTTCAATGTGTAAAATTTTGATATTGTTGGCGTTCAGCGAGAAAAACCATTAGGACAGGCAGCTAGAAAGTATTTCCTTTTGATTTTAGCCATTTTTTACACTACAGAAGAATTAAAATCCGAACTCCCGCACTTTTCGACAGCCCTCATAAGAACACAAATTCTTCCCTACAATTTAATTATTGTAGCAAAAAAGCTATCTCAAACGGACAAATTGTAACTTTAAAGTTGTTGATTATATCGACACGAAAAATTTTAAAACCATAGGAGAGTAAGCCTTTGGCTGACCGTCCTTATCACTTTTGTCGCTGTCCACCGACAATATCAAAATTTCACACACTGAACCGACCATGAAAATATTTTTCATATAGGTTTTGAAGTCACATCGAAAAGAAGGCTTGGGTAGGTCCTTGGTTAGAATTGTAGTATATTCAAGAAACTTACTTTTTGCGTATGTATTTGCAAAATTGAAGATGCAAATAATGTTCAGGCAGAACTTGTTAAAGCTGATAAATGTCATAATTCTAAATGAACGGAAAATGTATAATAAGACTTTAAAAATGATTTTCTGTAATTTTGAGCCGTTTCCTCATTAAACACCTCAAATTTTTACTTATTTTTGACTCCTACAGTCTGCTCTGGATAAACCGACACTCCTGGGAACCAGTTTGAGGTGCTGATTGATTGTAAATATCATTTCTTCAGTTTATTCCGCATTAACACAGCAGAAAAATAACAAAAACCAGCAAGGGAACATATGATACTGACCGTGCGAAATCGGAAAACCCTATATATTATTCGATAGAGCTTTGATATTTAAAAACAATTGAACAATTTCGTCATCCGGGATCGACCCCTCATTCATTTTCTGACTAGGCCCTCTTTAAGACACTCCCTTTCTGTCCTCTGAACTAGTATCGTTACAGTCGGGAATTCCCGTGTTAACAATTTATCTGATTTGCGCACCGACTAGGACGCCTAGCTAAAAGACACCCCAATAAAATTGACATGTGAGAAGACACCCGATTGTCAGAAACCCCCCCCCCCTCCCTGCACTTTCTTTCCTCTGCCTACCCCTGGCGCAAAATAAGGTCATATCAATTTTCAATGTTAGGTCCGGAATTCGACACTCATTGAGTTGACAAGGAAAGTGTTTCACTTTCTCAAAAACAGTGTTTAAACGTCTTCTAAGTAACTTTTATATGCTGAAAACGATGCACTGTTGTTTTGTGACACTTTTCTACATCAAAAGCTGGCTTTTTTAAAAAACTTGACTTTTTGCCTTGAAGGATCAAGGTGAACAATCAGGAAGAGGTACGTGGATACCCAGAATTGGAACCTAGTTTTGTTTTCTGGGGCTATCGCATAAATAAACTCTGGTATGCATGTTTTTTCATGCATCCAGAGTCACTTTCGAGTGATTTGTGTCTGAAGTATGGGGTGTGCGCATCTCAACTAGAGACGATGGCTTGACTTTTCGGGACGGTAAGAATTTAACTTTGAAAATTTCGGGAAGGGACACCGGGATGGGACGGTCCTATAAAACTTCCCGGGTGGGCGGACAGCATCCCGTCCCGCCATTTTTTGAGTTTTAAAATTTTTGTAAAAAGGCTAATTTAACAGAATTTGAGTAAAAAAATTTTCGAGCGGGACACCGGAACGAGACAGGTGTCAAAAAAATTTCGGTCAGGATTCCGGGCGGGACAATGCTTCAAAACCAGACTGGGTGGGCGGGAATTATCCCGTCTCGTCATCATCTCTAATCTCAATCCCAAACAGAGGGCTTGGTTGGTTATAGATGCGTGCACTCACTTACCTAAGACATAATTCCAAGCAAGACTTGATCATAAATGCATTTAGAGTATCTTTTTACCCAGCTTCAGTGACCAAAACAAGCTGAAATATCCTAATATAGGGTGGTTTACTTTTGTTCTCCAAGGCAAATAGTCAGTAAATAGTTTTGGTCAAAAAAAAATTTCAAAAGGTTACTTTTTATGCAGAAAAGTATAGTAAAATAACTTTTTTCGTCGTGTTCAGCATATGAAAATCACTCAGAAGACGTTTAAACACTATTTTTAATAAGTAAAAAACCGCCACTCTTTTAGTCACTCGAGCTGCGCGAAAGAGCCTCTATTGCGTTTTTAATCAAGACTTTTGCTCGGAACCATGTATAAGGTCAGTGAGTAGGATATGTCTCCCAAAAAAAATTCAAAAATTTGGCCCATTTTTTTCAAAATATACTGCCCTCTACTTAAAAACATGTTTTCTAGCCAAATAATGACAAGGGAAGCTCAAAAAGTGGTCAAAATACTTTTTGAAGATAACTCTGTATGAAAAATTTAGCCGAAAACTTATACAGTCGTTGCTCGATACAACGAACCCTTGGGGACCAACCACAGGAGTCGAGCGTTCGTTATTTCGAGCGACAACTTCAGTCATTTCACTTCATAGCTGGCCAAATAAATAAAAAAAATCGGTTCGTTATATCGAGAGTTTGTTGTATCGGGGTTCTTTAATATCGAGCGCCGACTGTATGAAACTTCAGAGGCAATAAAATCAGTAACAAAATGGAATAAAACTCACTCAAAAAATTATAAATTCAGTGCTAATTTCACTATTAATATAGAGTCATGCTCAAACATCGAATGCATTTAAATCAATGTGTCAAATGGCACAAATATTGATTTTCAATTTTCGTGATCAATGAGCTATGATTGTAAATAGCTGTTTGACTGCAAAAAAATCATTCAAAATTTTTTTGAAAAATTCTACTACATGGGGTACTACAAGGGTGAGTGAAATTCGTGTAGCATTTTGTTTTGGCTATAACTTCTTTATTTATCAACTAAAAGCCAAGATTTTTTATTGTAAAGAGAATAGTCTGCCATTCTATTTGACAAAAAATTTCACTATTGGTCCAAAACTGAATTATCTGTAGATTATCAAACTTTTGTTCATTTTACTTGATTTTGAGTTTTGGATTATTCAAATAAGCAGAAGGTCATGCTTTGCATATAAAATCACGGTCCAGAATTTATGCTCATTTGAGTAATCCATTGTTCAAAATCAAGGACAATGAACCAAAAGTTCGATAATCTACAAAAATTCAAGTTTTGAACAAAAAGTGAAGAATTTGATGTCGAATGAAATGGCAGAATATTTTTTCCAGTAAGAAAAAATCTCGGCAATTGATCAAAAAATAAAAAAGTTATAGCCAAAAGCGAACGCTATACGAATTTGACTCACCCTGTTTGATCAAGCATGCCAATTCACTTCTTTTCAAAGGCGGCAATTGCCTCTTTTTCCTCTCTTGCCTCTTTTTATTTGAAAATGCACCTTGCAGGACCATGGCCGTCTACGTCCACGATTGTCCTTCGCCAATTCAAATTTTTTCCGAATCATTGAACTTCTGTACGGAAGTTTTGGTCTTGGTTTCTGACAAAATTATACCCAAAATTAAATTCTAGGCCTTCTTTTGTTAGAAACCAAGTTGAAAAATCCGTACATAAGTTCAATGATTAGGAACCTTTTTTTTTTGAATTGGCGGAAGACATTTCAGAACGCACAGGGATGGTCCTTTAAGAGGCTATTGCCTCTTTTCTGCTCATTTTGCATTTTTGGCCATTTTTATTACTTGGCTTTTATTTTGTGTATGAAACTTGTTTCTCGTTTCAGGTTTACGAGCATGACAAATTTTTGAAAACAAGTTTCAAAATAAAGTGCACTTAAATGAGCATGTTATATAATCACCATAAAAGGCTCTGTACTACAAAAAATATGACTCAGTCACCCGGTTTTTTTGGACGTTGTGTTTTTCGCCTGTTGTGTTTTTTATGAAAAAGAGCTTGATCTCCAAAAATATGTAGAATATACCTAAAAATCAAAATATTAACACAAGCATGATGATTAGGGTGACCGAACTATTTTTCATAAGAAACAACAGGGGACCAAGGCAAATTTTGGCACCTGCTTGTAGTATAGAACCGCGAGCTCGGCGTTACGCGAATTGGTCCACACCGAATTGGTCCACACACGAATCGGTCCACACTTTTCAAATTCGTGTTTTTTGTATGATCAAACGTATAAAGGTCAATTTTTTACCAATCCTATTTAATCTTTGTCTTGTGGTGTAAGGGAGGCAGATAGCAGAGAAATAAATAACAGGCCTGGGGCGACCCGATAGCTCAAATGGTTAGAGCGCCGACTTGCAAGGAGGATATCGTGGGATCGCACTTTTTCCCAGACCTGTATATAAGCCCTACGCGGCCACTGGCGTACGCTTACTGTAGAACAAAGGTAGGGCTATCTTTTGAAACTTTATTTTTCTGGGTATTATAAAAAATATAAAGCCGAGAAACCCCAAATACAGTTGAGTCTCGGAATAACGTGAAATTATTCCAGTAAAAGAACGTTAGTCAGATCATTGTTTGAAACAACGTGACCTTTGATATACCGCGACATTTTTTTGGTCCAAGGAGTCGCGTTATATCAAGACTCGCCTCTTCTACAACGTTAGCATGTTAGGAAGACTCATCTATGATTGGCTATGATTTTTTCACACTGCGCAGACTAAGTGTAAATAAGATATTGGGTACTTATACGGTTCACCCCTTACTCGGATTTTTTGAAAAGTGACCCGAAATCACCCCCGAACTCATTTTGTCTGCACAATAAGATACGAGAAGCACTTCTAAACGTTTTCTGAATAAGAAAAATTAAATTTTTTCGAAAAAATTTGCCACCCGTCCCTTGGGGGTGGATGGTCTTTTCTGGTATTTTAGGGTCATTTTTGGGTGATTCACCACATTTTAATTGCTGGAGCTGTGCAAAATGACTATCTAAATGCATTTTTGATCAAAAGTCTTGCTCGGAATTATGTCTTAGGTGAGTGAGTGCGCGCATCTCTGACTCTCAAACCCTTGTGCTACCTTCGGGGGCTTGGGGGCTTGAGGGCTTGGTGGCTTGGGGTTGAGATGCGCACACCCACATACCTTAGACACAAATCACTCGAAAGTGCCTCTGGATGCATGAAAAAGCATGCATACCAGAGTTTATTTATGCGGTAGCCCCCAGTCAACAGAACTATGTTCAAAATCTTTTTCTGGATGAGACCTGTGTGATTAGTGGCCCTTTTATTTCCTTCCCTCCCTATATATCCCTTAATGCCTCTAAAGTTTAAAAGGCGCCAATTTAAATTTTTTTGGTTAGATATGCGCGCACACACTTACCATAGACATAATTCCGAGCAAGACTCTTGATTAAAAATGCCTTTAGAGATTCTTTTTGCACAGCTCCAGCAATAAAAATGTGGTAAATCACCCAAAAATGGCCCTAAAATACCAGAATTTTTGGTCACTTTTCAAAAAATCCGAGTATGGGGGAATCGTATAAGTGCCTTTCTTTAATGTCGAAAATTTAATGGCAGAAATATTTTCATTCACAAAAAAGATCCGTCAAATTGAAATTCTTGCGATTTTTAGGACTAGGCTGACGGATCAGGCTTGGAAAAATATTTAAGGGAAATGGTCAAGTCAACAAAAGCTGCAAATGTCTTGCAACCATTCTTTTTTCATATATTCAACAATTCAACAAAATTACAAGACAGAACAAAAAAAACTTTATGCTCGAACATCTTGTCTTGTCAAGCATTGCCTAAGATGCGAAAAATTGCATTTCGCGAACAAAAATATATCACCAGCGCTCTTTCTTTTTATTGATTTTCAGTGGCATACAGAAAATTTCACTTGCCCAACAGAGCTCTTTCGATATTTTTTAATGATAGAAGTCGAAGTACACACGCAAGCTTCAATTTCAAAAATTGAATGGCAGGAAATGGACATTTCATGTCACTTGTTTGCCTAAAATACATCTCCTGCGGCCTTCATGCACCATTGCAGATTTTCAAAAAACAGTAAGCGATATTGTGAACACAAAAAATTTCATGCAAACAACTTTTGGTTTCTTTCGACAAGTGACAAAAACAACGAGAATACAAAGTGAAATTGCTAAATGTTTTCTTGCTAATTTTTGTTTTAAAGGGTTTCACAATTTTTTCTGGCCATCAAATTTCGGCCATAACTTTTTTCATTTCTGGTATTTTGACAAGATCTTTTTTTATTCGAAATCTGAGATGTTGAGAAATCGATTGACATTAAATACAAAAAGTCATTCCAAGGCTAACTAACAATAACAGACAAAAACTCCCGAATTTTCACTAATTATGATATTTCGACAAGCATTTTTGTCACTTTATGTGATTAAAAGTTGAATAAAGAATTGAGCGTTACGTAAGCGGTTCAGCAACATGTTGTAAGGCGATTTAAGAACCACAAAATAAATTTCACATAATGCATTTGGAAAATTCGAATGTTTAGATATGGTGTTTTGAAAAATATCAATTTCTACAAAAATGACCAAATTCCGAATTTTCTTTTAATTTTTGGATTTTGGTCATTTTTTGAAGAAATTGATACTTTTCAAAAGACTATATCTCAACATTCAAATTTTCAAAATGCATTCTGTAAAATATTATTTTGTAGCTCTTGGAACATGTTGCTGAACCGGTTTCTAACGCTCAATTCTTTATTCAACTTTTGATCACATAAAGTGATAAAAATGCTAGTCAAAATATCATAATTAGTGAACATTTGTGATTTTTGCCTGTCATTGTTAGTTAGTGTATGAATGAATATTTCTTTACTAGGTGGACTGGCGCCTTACAGGCGCCTAATAACAAAACATTTTTGTATTTACGCCGAAAATGGATTTGACAAAATATACTCTATTAAAAATTGGCATATAAAGCAATATTAACACACAAAAATTATTTTAGGAAGCGGATCATTAGGAAAAACGCTGGGCGCAAAACTTTGTAACAACTTTATTATGTAAAGATAACGGCAACAACGCCCCGCACAACAAAAATAACGATAGCGCCCCTGCACAGCGAAGATAACAATAAGGACAACACGCCCCGCTACGTGCTTGACTCATCCGTGTTGTAGTCTTCGCCCCCGCCGTTTTCGCCCCCTTCGTCACATTACCGGCGCCCCCGTCTCGGTATTTGCCCATAAGGTATTTTGCCCATAAGTATCAAAAACCCCCTAAAATACCCTGCACGACGAACCTAAAAATTAAGTGACGTCTCAGGGGTGTCGGCCAAATGAGCCGTGCGATAACTCAAAATGTAGCTCAGAATTAGCGCTACAACGTAACGTTGAGCTTTTCCCGACTTCGGTACAAAAATCCCCGAAAAAAACCCTTACTATTCAAAAAATGCCCAAAAGGGTCAAAAACCCGTGCACGACGAACCTTAAAATTAAGTGACGTCTCAGGGGTGTCGGCCAAATGAGCCGTGCGATAGCTTAAAATGTGGCCAAGGATTCGGCTACAACGTAACGTTGAGCTTTTCCCGAGTTCTTATCAGAAAACGCGAAAAAAATACAAAAAACCAAAAACGTGACAGACAGAATGACAAACATTGTCCAAATACTATATAGAGATTTATTATATTTCAATCGATTTCTTAACATCTCAGCCTTCGAATAAAAAAAAGATCTTGTCAAAATACCAGAAATGAAAAAAAAGTTATGGCCAAAATTCGACGGCTAGAAAAAATTGAGCCACCCTTTAAAAAAAATTAGCAAGAAAACATTTAGCAATTTCACTTTGTATTCTCGTTGTTTTTGTCACTTGTCGAAAGAAACCAAAAGTTGTTTGCATGAAATTTTTTTGTGTTCACAATATCGCTTACTGTTTTTTGAAAATCCTGCAATGGTGCATGAAGGCCGCAGGAGATGTATTTTAGGCAAACAAGTGACATGAAATGTCCATTTCTGCCATTCAATTTTTGAAATTGAAGCTTGCGTGTGTACTTCGACTTCTATCATTTAAAAAATATCGAAAGGGTCTGTTGGGCAAGTGAAATTTTCTGTTTGTCACTAAAAATCAATAAAAAGATGGTATGGCGATATATTTTTATTCGCGAAATGCATTTTTTCGCATCTTAGGCAATGCTTGACAAGACGAGATGTTATAGCATGAACTTTTTTTGTTCTGTCATGTTTTTTGTTGAGTTGTTGGAGGTATGAAAAAGCACAATAATGAAGCACAAAAAGCACAATAATCAAAATGTTTTCAGTACAAGTAAAAATAGTAAAAGTAAAATGTGCGCCACCCTGTATTATTATATATACAAATAAATATTCGTTTGAAAACCCTAGAGCTGCCTGTTTTTGGTAAAAGGCTTGTTCCTTGTATCCTCGCTGATCCTAATCGACCTGGATAGACCCTTTTTGCGCTTTTTTGACACATAGATAAGATAATGGTTTATGTTTTACCAAAATCTTTATCTGCCTTGGCCCCAAAAGCAGAACGTCAAAAAAACTTTTATCAAAAATCCATTTTTATTGAAGAAAAGTGTTAGCAAATAGCTTTTTTCATCGTGTTTAGCTTATAAAAATCACTTAAGAGACGTTTAAGTACTATCCTCAAATTAATATGAAATGCGACCCCGAACTGCACAAGTACTAATACATTTTGTGGTTAAATTTTCGAATCACACATGTTTGATAACTGAAATAATTTATATTCTCAACACACGAAAGTACAATAGAACCAAATTTTTTGCCACTTTTGAATTTAATCAATAAAATTACAGACATTTTGAAATAAAAAGATTCAATATGAGATAAAATCAATAGTTTAAGCAAAAAGCCTTAAATAATTTGCGACATTTGTGAACTTTGTGGAAAAATGAGTAAAAGAGTCGGGCAGCTGCATCCATGGACATTGCATTGGCGTTGGTGGGTGCTCCAGGCAATAAATTAGCAGGCAAACTACTTCTTGCTGAAGATTCGCCGTTTTCTGCCGCTTGCAAGGCCGCCATTTGTAAAACTAGGGGTGGAAATTGTGGCTGGATCCTGGAAAAGCTATTGGGCTGTGGTGAGCCAACCATCGAAGTAGACACTCTTGTGTTGTTGGGATTGTGCTCAACAACATTGGCAGTGGAGTTGGGTGTGGAAGACCCACTTTCAGGGTGGTTTTGAGTAGAAGTAGCATTTGCAGCTGCTGCTACAGCTAGCCCTAAAGCTGCTTGTTGTGCAGCCACAAATTGACTCCGCTGAAACTGATGGACAAGCAAGGAGTTGGCATTGTTGCTAGTGGTGTTGATCTCGTGCTCCGTGTTTGCCTGCAAATCTTGTTTTGAATAATTGACTAATATTTTCTTCTGCATATTTTTCTTTTATGGCTCATAATGACTTTTTTAAATCATTCCTTCTCTCTTTTGTTAAAATAATTTTTCACATATAGAAAAAACTTGAAAAAGTTCCTAAAGAAGCATGGTTTTTGAACGCAGGCAAGGGGCACTTTTTTATTCCAAAAATACGCGAAATATTTTCTGAATCATTTTTTTATTTGCATTTGCAAAATAAAAATTTTGTATCTTGGTCTGGTTTGATGTACTAACTCGTGTGATATGGCAATGTCAAGCACCGTTGGGCTCGACTAGTCGTTGCCTCAAAGTTCCAAAAATTTTAGATGCGAACAAAAAATTCAAAAAATAATTTTTGGACATTTTAAGCGTAAAAAGGTGTCTTTGCCAGTATAAATTTCAGTGATGCCGCTGGGTTAAAACCATAGACTTCATAGACTTCAAATTTAGTCATAGCTAGGATTGTAAAACCGGCTCAATTTAACATGCGAACGGAATTCAAAATTGGACTGCAGGACTACACAACCTGAACCTTGAACCTGAGCCCCCTTCTCCACCCACTTACATGAAATTGAAACCAAGGTTATCTGACAGGGGGGGCTTAGGTTCAAGCAAGTAGGAGGCGCGAGGGAAGGCCTCAGGTTCAGTTTAACCAAAAAGACTGGAAGGCTATGTTATAGCTCACTGGGGTGTATATTACAATTTAGCCTAAAGATCCACATTTCACCCATTTTCTTTATTTATGATCAATTATTTAAGCATAACACTAACTTACCATTCTTTTCCATTTGTTTCGCCTAAAATAATAATGAATTAATACATTTTTTCGGAAATTTTCTGATTTATTCGAGTTTTAAACTAGTTCCTCAAAATTATTTCTTGCTTTTTCGTCAATAAATCTTAAATCTAGAATTATTAAAATATTAGTTAGTAGCTTATAGCTTAGTGAAATTGTATTCTGCATCAATTTATAACTGTTTTAATGATTACTGAAAATTATTATACCTGTTCTGGAACCAGATTTTGACTTGAGTTTCTGTCAGTTTCAGATTAGTGGCTAGTTGAGATCTCTCTTGGCTGTTTAAATAACGCTTCATCTCAAAGGTCATTTCCAGCTGGGACACCTGAAATATGCAATTAGAGAAGCTAACAAAAAGTAGTCGAAAACCTGTTGACGAGAAAAAACAGTCCTGGTTTTCTTTTTGCGAATCTGGCTTGCTAAGTCGCCAGATGCTGCTATGCCTTCCTCGTCACTGTGCTGAGCAACAGCCACTACAATTAGGTACATTTATGATTTAATGGTCTAATTTATTTTTGGCAGCTCACTAAGATCATCCGAGTCATACTCCATTGGACTGGCATTCATGGAGTTGCGGCTGTTGGAAGACTCATTTGCTGATATCTTCTCAGTTTCAGAAGAGTTTGAGGAAGTTGCCTAAATTTAAAAAAGTCAATATATAAGTTATTGAATATTATTATGAATTGATGAAAATTTTTTTCCGTCAAACCTTGTACAGGGTTTGTCAAAAGAACACCTGCACCGTATAATCTCTATCAATTACCCACCTCCCTTGTTAAATCGTGTTCTTGGCGTTGTTTTTTTGACGCACTTATAGACTGATCTATTGCAAGTTCTCTTCAATTTGTAGCTAGTGAGATGAGCTACAAAATGAGGTATAACTTGCATCAGAGTGGTCTGCAATAAGTGGATCAAAAACAAAATGCCGAAAATACGACGGAGTTGGGTGATTCATAGACAATTGAAACGAGCCCCGAAGTCCGGTCTGGTGTAAACCAAATCAGTTTACACTAAATCGAGACCTGACTGTGTTTTAATGATTGAAAATATAATAAAAGAACTACATTAAAAAAAATTGACTGTATTCCCTCTAATAAGACGCTCCCTCGACTTTGAGCACCTATATCTCAGCCTAGTGTAAAAATTTTGCAAAGCTGTTTTTTGGCTTTCTTAACTCTCGCGAGCTCTACTCATTGTATTTTTAGGTTTTTGTTGATCACCCAAAAACTGCGAGATCAAATTCCAGATTTTTCGATTGTTTGGCATCCAAAAAATAAGGCGGCCGACCGTCTTACTAAAGCAAATGCGCAAACTCAATCTTTGCAGCACTTAACAAATTACAGGATTGTCAATGTCCCTATTTTTTAACAAGCAAAAAAGGTTAGAAAACATTTTCTAAAATCATACATGAATTTATTCAAGAGACTAAGAATATTAAATGTGTCATAAATGATTACCGAATTTTCGTTAATTGGTTTGGCTGCAATCTGAGAATTGTTGGCAAGATGGCGAAAGCTGAACTCTGGAGAGTTGATTTGAAAAAAGTGTTGCATAGATGAGGATGCTGAAGGCGGCAAAGCAGAAGAAAGCAAAGGTTTCGTGTGTGGAGAACTCAAAGAATCCATAGAAAAGGACAAGTTCAATGGATTTTTGCCTGAAAAGGACAATTTTGTACAAGACTTTTTAAACAAAAGAATTTTTTCGAACATTCACACATTATTAAAAGGTCAACTATTGTTCAGGCTTCTGTATAATTTAAGACCAACTTTTTGGCGTGAGGAAAAAGGTATGGTGAGAAAGTTTATAAAGTAGTTGACCCTTGTAATTACTCATTCGCGCTTATGTGTCAAATTTCAGATTTATTTAGTTACCAAAGTACTACTCTTTACTGACAAAAATATTCTTGGGTACTCAAATTTTGTGAAGTATTTATTTTAATTTGAACTTTTTTGATTTCATTCAAAATATTAAAGTTTTCTGTATCAAGTACACCTGTCTAATAACTCCCTCCTCCTATATGGACCTCATATCTTAGCCTAGAGAAAAAATTTTGCAAATCTGTTTTCCGCTTTTTTTGATTATCACGAGTTTTCCAGATTCCACTTTTCAGATTTCCGTTAACCGCCCTAAAATCTCGAAATCGACCTTGAAAATTTCCCCACTTTTTTGAGGTTGAACAATAATTCCCCGGCGGACTAAATACAGAAAATACGGAGATCATTCCATCGATTGTATCGATTATTTTTAAAGGCTAAACTCCGGTGTACACTCCTTTTCAAGTTAGATGTACATCCACCACTTTGCCTTGGTCCCCCAAGTTTATTTTAAAAATTGCAATTTTTCAAAAAAAGAGGAAAAAAAAAAGTAATATCTTTTTCAGAAATTATTTTGTGTGGCTAAGGCAAATCAGAAGGTGCACGTCAAAAATAATCCATTTTCCGTTAGTTCGTGTTTTTTAAATGACCATAGCCGTTTAAAAGACCATACTAAGGAATATTCCTGAATATTTGGCGATAAAAGTGGCGTCTCGCGCGCATTCAAACGTATAAAATTCTCATTGTCGGCTACGGCTATGGTATTTTAAAAAATACGAACTACAGTCGAACCTCGATAAGCCGACACCCCAAGGGACTGAAATCAGGGTGTCGGCTTATCGAGGTTCGACTGCAACTGTAAGTAGATTCAACTTGAAGTACACCTTCCGATTTGCTTTAGTCCCACAAAATGATTTTTGAAAAAAATCTTGCTTTTTTGTTCACCTTTTTTATTTTTTTAATTGCAATTTTTTAATCAACTTTTGATTTGACCAATAGTTAGAAAAACAGCTTGAATTTTTTATAAAATTTTTAAAAATCGGACAAATCATTTTTTTATACATTGTTAAATCACAATGTATAAAATTTCTAGTGAAAACAAGATCGTAAAATTAGTTACCTATTCATTTTCCAGACAGTTAAGGTATTTCTGTTCTTTCTTGACTTCATGATTTCCGCAATAATTTAATTTTTTGTTTATTTTCACTTATCTTGACCCCTTTTGTTTTTTCCTTAAATTTGGCTAGTTATTTTCAATTTCAACAAAAGAGGGTCGAGATAAGTGAAAACAACCTCATTTTTTATTTGTAGCGGGAATGCATGATTATGGAGCTTTTCATTTTTGATTTTGATTTTTTTTTCTATTTTTGACTCATCCCTGATATAAACTAATAAAAAACACAAATTATCTTAATCAAAAGCTCTTCCAGAAACAACAGAGCCCGCAACTCCAGCTGTGATTACCACACAATCCACCCATGAACTTTCCACTCCTTTGTTCTACTTATCCAAAGTCGTGTGGCCGACTCATTTTTTAATGTCTCTTTTGCCATATTCCGCCTTTAATTCAACCAAAAATAAGGAATAGCAAAAAAGTTAATTATCCAAGACACCGATTAACTAATTTTCCAAGTCATCCGAACACAAAAAAGAGCAGCAGTGCCAGCATAATTTTGTTGTAGTTATTAGGAGGTTAACATAATGAGCTTGATATTATCTTCTTTTCAGTCTCTTTCATCTTTTTTTCATTGTTTTCTTTTTCCTACTGTGTGGCTGCTAATTCTCTTTGTCGTATTTAAAGAAACTGTGATGAAATTAAATTAACTATCAAATATTTAACCACTTACACAAAGGTCTCAAAGGAGCATGCTCGCTGCCGATGGGAATATTTTGAATGACGGGTACCAGGTCAATTCAAAAAAATACCCTCTTGTAATAAGTAATAAAATACACCGTACTCGATAAATGGCACTGGTGGCTCAATTTTAAAGCGGTGAAGTACTGTGAAAGTCAGTCGTCGGTTCGATCCCTATTGGAAGCAATGTTTTTCCTTGCCTTTTAAAAAGTTTTGACAATTTTGTTCTAGTCTGGATTCCACTGTTACCCGCCTATCAAAATTGCATGAACGCGACAGCCTAACAAGTCGACCCACTCCAAAGAGTATTAAAATCGAGGGGTGTTGAGCTTATTATTATTATTACAACTTTTTGGAGAAATATCGAGGGTATTTCGGCGCTTCTCGACGAAATTGAGTACCCTCTTGTTGAGTACCCCTACAAGAAAAGCAGTTTTAACTACTCCTGAGGAAATTTTAGCCAAGAAAACGTGTTTTCGGAAAGCTAAAAACCATTTAAATATTTTTAGACACAAATTCGATTTTCGCCTTGGCGGACCCAGGTTTTTTTAGTTTACTGTAGCTTGAATTCCATTTTTCAAGAGTTTAAAGGGTATCCACCTTGACTTTGCTGCTGCTTCATTTCGGTCTCTCAATGCAATGAGTCAATTTTTTTTTAATACCTTTCCGAGTGCTAAAAACACGTTTTTTTCGTTTTCACCAACTGAAATCGGCGTAGGAGTGGTTCAAACCGCTTTCCTGGTAGAGCCTCAGCCTAAACCGGCACATATTCTGTCCTCAGGGTTGTCGGTTTTCAAAAAGTCAACTAGATATAAGATCCATACAGTACTATATTGATTTTTTCAGTAATTTTATTTATAAAAATGAGATTTTACAAATTCATAAAATTATTTCGGTTAAAAAGCAGCCAAGACAGCCTCTGAGCTTAATTAAATTACAGAAAATAGCATTTCTTAAGAAAAATTTCTCTAATTTTTATTTAGTTTTCAATGTAAAACATCATTTTTTCTTTTGCCAAAAATCTTTCATATGCAAGAATCACAAACTTAAGCATTTTGAATGGGTATTAGCCAAATTAGTCGGCATTTTCTCAAAATCAAGTCAACCATATAAAGATATGCAAAGCAAATCTTTTGTGGTCAAAGTGTTTGACCTTTTACACTCACACACACATTATCATCTCCTATTCTAAGGATTTGGCAATTTGGTTTTGTATTACTGGCATTTCCAAAAGCGATAAATTGAGTAACAGGTAGTAAAATAATGAGTACAGCAAAAACTCATCTGACATTTAATTTAAAACCATTTTGTATTTATTTTAGTCAAAAAAGTGCTGCACTAAAATACCAACATTTAAGTTTTGTCTTTTAGGAAATGTCGAACTACTTTAAGAAATGCCATCCAACAAAAAAGTAATTAAAGCAAAGATTATAGCTGTTATTTTTAAATACATTTTTTGCATTTTTCTTGGTTTCGGAGGAGTCTGTAGATACGCATATCTCACATCAAAAGGTAAAATATCGATTACCGACGGTCAATGAATTTTTTTTTTTTGAAATTTTTGATCAAAATCGTCAATTTTCAGGGCAAAAGTTTCTGGAAAGTCGACCCTAGTTCCAAATCTCATCTTGAATACGAATCCGTTGAGATCAGATCAAAATAATTTTTATGGGCTGATATATAGCTATTTTGAGTAGATAGACCAGGAATTTAGTACCATTTACCTATTTTAGTAGATATCTCAGTCTATAAAAAACATTTCGATCTGATCTCAACGTATTCGAATTCAAGATGAGATTTTGGTATAAGGGTCGACTTTCCAGAAACTTTTACCCTAAAACTTGACGATTTTGATCAAAAATTTCAAAAAAAAATCATTGACCGTCGGTAATCGATAGCCGTCCCATCAAAATGGCTTTTTTACAAAGTATATAATATTTAAAACTACAACGAATAGAATTGCCTAATTTATGAGCAGTTATATACCGTATTTTCTCCGATTAATCGATCCTTTCTTATATGTCGGGCCCATCCTATCCCTCAATGCCGAGTGCTAACCAACCTCGCCCTCATGATTTCTCTCATGTTTTTTGTGATAAAATTATGCCTTGGTCCTTCCAGTTGTTAATTTTCGTGTTTTTAAGGCTGAGAGTTAAGCAAGTTTTTTAAAAAGATAGGCAACAGGGGGGACCAAGGCATATTTTTTCGGAGTCCCCTCGAACACATATAGAGGCCATACTTGAATAAGTCCTAAAATTCGCTGGCTTACCTTTGCCTAAACCCAAAGAGTCCTGAAACACAACAGGCTGGACTAAATTAAAATATCGGTACCCATTGACGGAAAACGGCAAAACGAATGTTTAATAAGGGGGTGTTTTTTGCCTTGGTTCGACCTTGATTATTTATTCTGATTCTTCAGGCTTTCACAGTTTGACCAGCGTGTTTTCACAGTGACTTCAAGTGACTTCCGACTTTTGTTTTGTTTTACACTGTTTTAGTCTGTCCCTTGCCTAATAAGGGATCCACCCGAGCTGTCTTACTGATGTCATTTAAACATCAATATAAAAAATGTCCGGCATGGTCTTTTTAGTGTGTTAAATATAAAATTTGTCGGCGGACAACGAAAAATATTGTGAGGATGAGGCAGTTAGTAAGTGCAAAAATGTGCTTATTCGCCCCTATGGTTTAAAAAAATATTAAGCCAATGTATACAACAAATTTTAAATGCCATTGCCAAAAAAATTTCTTCGTTTGTTGCGCATAGTGCCATGTTTTTTTGCCATATTTATTACATTATAGGGAAAATCGGTGTTATCAGTCCAAAAGTGGCTGCAGAAAATTGCGAAAGTTTGAATTGAAATTATTCTACAGTTTAAAACATGGCTAAAATTAAAAGAGAACAATTTTCTTTCCGGTTTCCTGTTCTCGTATTCTTTCTGGCTGTCCGTCGATAGTATTAAAGTTTTGCACACTAGACCAACCATGACGAACATTTTTATATAGGTCTTGAAATCACATCGAAAAGACGAAGCGCCAGGGTATAAAGGCCAAAAAAAGGTCAACACAGAGTTTGTTGAGTTTTAGAAGACAAAAACGGGGTCTCAGACGACCTGGTTGTTTGTAAATCAAAACTAGTAAAACAAGGTTACGTAAATAATTAAATAGCTATTTTTTTTGAAAATAACCAGTTTCAAAGTCGGTATTTTTCCATTCTAATTGATGATTGAATGAATGAATGCAAAATTTTGATTTTTGCAAATAAATTATATGTTGTTAACTCACCATTTGTGACTTGTTCCTGGATGGCCGATAGTAGCTGAGAATGCTGCTGGAACTGTTCCATAAATAAAGAGGCTGAGGGAGCCGCTGCCGAGGAAGAGGAAAGCATGGAATTGCCTCCTTCTGCCCCAGTCTACTGTAGCATTCGGCTGCGGCATTTAGCCAAGTGGGTGAGGACAACCACATATTGGGCTGGGTTAGCTTGCTAGTTATTGCACTGTTTTGTTGTTCTTGCAGCCAGTTTTCAATAGCAAATTGGGGAGATGGAATGACTGGATGTTGGGGCAGAAAGGAAACAGAAAAAGGCAGTTTGGGTATGGCAGGCGGTTTACAAGTGCTAGACTCAGAACTGGCTTGAAGTGAAGGTTTGGCAGCACTGAAATATTCTTGTTTAATACTGGTTCAATGCATCAATTTTAGCTAACACAGTGGTGTAAGATTCAAATTTACTAATATTTTTCAAGAAAAGCTGAAATAATAACTCCGAACTCATTTTTCTAAACGCTGAACTATGAATTCTCGACCCTTTTTAAACAAACTTTTGAAATTTTTAATTAAAAATTCACATTTTTGACAGTAAAATTTTATGGATGTCATGTTGAATCCGAACCCATTAAGGTTTAGTTAATTTAAGTTTGAAAAATTATTGTGATCAGATCTAAACGGATTTAGATCCAGCAAGACATCTATGACTAACCAAAAACTTTCGACATTGTAAATTTTTAATCATGACACGTAACATAGATCTTAACTGCGGACCCGCCTGGATAGCTCGAAACCTGGGTAGCTAATTTATCGAAAATAGATCAAAAAAATTATAAGAACTACTGTAAAAGAAAAATTATAATCAACACCTTGGCCCTATACTAGATGAGAACAGTTTTTTGCCTTGGTCCCCCTGTTGATTTTTTATCACTTTTAAAGCTTGAACCAGGGCTGGACGAACATATATATGGATTGCCAAATTTTTCCTGGTGGTGGGGCTTAAAGAGCTAAGAAGACTAAAAAATTCTGACGAGAAGGACTAATCCTTATAAAAAAAATATTTACGGGAGGGTCTAAAACCCGGCTAGCCCCACCCTGGGTACGCCAATGCATAAACGTGTAGACTTAAATTCATGTTCGAGTCCGTTATAAAGCACACTGGCCAACCATCGCCTAAACCTAAAGCCTAGAAAAAATAACACGGGGACCGAGGCAAGAAACTGTCCTCTTCTGGCATATTGTATAGGTATAGGCCCAACACCTTTTTTCTGAAACAAACTTTGCAGCCCGAATCCACAATTTAACCAGCTTACTTTTGTGTGCTTGAGGTTGCATTCAAAATATCCAGTATAGAAAAGCTGTTAATTTTAGGTTGATTTTCGTCCATGGCACTGCTTTTATCTTCTTCCTTTGATTGGTTTTCACATATAACTGTTGAAGTCTTGTCATTATCATGCTCTTTTGGTGACTCAGACATGCTTTTGTCTTCCGTGGAAATTCGGATGCTGCCGTCATCTGTAGCAGACATGCTGAGCTGAAAATATACAAGAATTGAAAAAATCAAATATAATCAAATGAATTTCACGAATAATATGATACAGTCAATTCTCAATTTTAGTGCAGCTTAATTTTTCACTGGTTTGTGACCTGGGCTTTAATTTGGGCCGAACTCCCTTAAAGCCCCCAATGAAATGTTTTTTATGTTTTGCACCTTTTTAGTATCAAAAGAATATTTTTTTCGCTCAGTTCCAACCGAAAATCTAAACCATGTCTAAGGTTACCTGCGGCATCTTCGGAGTGAGGAAGGTGCTTACAGTGGAGATGCGCACACCCAAATCATTTTAAAGAAACTCAAATATTTCAAAGTCTTTGTTCAATTTTTTTCAATTTTTCTAGCATCGTTCAGCCCGAAATCTCAGCTTTCCAACAAGCTCACTTTTCAACTTCAACCTCTATAATAAACTCCCTCCACGACGACCGCTTAAGACCGATCTTCAGCGTGTTCGTTATAGAGGGAGTCGACTGTATTCTCTCTAGCTGGCTGGGATTTTATGAAAGAGAATATGGTATACTAGGCACCTTTGAGTTTTCTATACATTGGCTCTCCCAAAACAAAAAGTCGATTTAATCAAAAAATAAGTGCATATACACATAAAAGATGCTGAAACATTGAAAAAACATGGTTCAGCTGCTTTCGCAAAGCCACCAAATAATGAAGTTTAGCCTTAATTTGCATTTTAGCCCCAGTTTTATGACACTGCTTTAAAAATTCAAAATTGAAATGAAGGCTTGACTGTAAAACATCCAGAGCAATTTTCAAAAGATTAGAGTATCAACAGTATAAAAGCAGCTTTAGTGTTTTTGTGGTGACCCTTGAGTCACTCCTAATTTTTTAGACTAAATTAAAACTATTTCTGGCTGAGAAAAAAGTAGCTACAGTAAATAGCAATGAGTCAATTAAGGAGAAGCACATGGCTTTTAGACATTATCGTAGAAATAAAGATTAGCTTTGTCTAGGTCTTTCACATTACGTGATGATATGTATGCGAAAAGAATTATTCATACTAATTTCTTCATAAAGCTATTTTTAAAAAGAAGATTTGTAGCGTCAGAAAAATGGATTCAATCGCTTTAGAATAAACACTTTAAAAGGGGTCTCTTTCTGAGTTATTCATTTAATTGAACCTAAGGCCTTCTTGTTTTATACCCCAAGCTGATTTGACTGCTGGGAGGTCGAGGTTCAAGTGCTCCAATAATGATAATTTGCTGGGGCGAAATTTTTGTTAACCCACGAAAATCAGCGAAATTTTGGGCTCATTTTAAATTTTTAAGTGCTTGACCAAAATGTGAAAAGCGATGACGGCAATCAAGAGCTATGAAAAAGGGGACATATGGTAGTGCCCATGCGATATGGAAAATTTGTTATTTTTAATCGATAAAGTCTTGCAAATAATAAATTAAGAAAATTTAAAGAAGTGTCCGGCGGAATAGAATTCGAGAGTCTGCTCAGGGCCTTCGCAATTATTTTCTTGCCTGTCAACCCGCAAGTGGGCTTCTTTTTTAAAAGAGTATGAGTTATAAAAAAGTATGGTAAGAGAATTCCATTCAACCGAAATCAGCAGTTTCCTTTCTATATTCTGTATTTTTTATTAGTTTCAGACCTATCGTAATTTTAGCTTTATAAAAACATAGAATGGTACTAAAAAGTCTGATTGTATGCATACTTGCACAAGCGCTGGCACTTTTTTACAAGCCCGACGCCGACGCCCTTGCGCTTTTCACAGCTGGCGCCGACGCCGGTGCGTGAGATTTTCGGAGAGGCGCCAACTTTGGCACAATATTTGCAGAAACGCTGTTTTACAAAATTTTAAAAAATTTTTGAAAATTTTCTTAAAATTTTCCTGATTTTTCGAATTTTTTTTCGAAATTCTGTATTTTTAAGATGAATTTTTTTTCATTTGAAAAACATAATTTACAGACAAGAAAGCGGCGCCGGAGCCGGCGCCCTTATTCTACCATGGCACCCGGTGCCAAAATCTCAAAATAGCTTGGCGTCGGCGGTGGCGCTCTAATTTCACCCTGCGCCCGGCGCTGGCGCAGGGGCGCAGGAATTCCGAAAAGCCTGACGCCGGCGCTGGCGCCCTATTTCCCGAAACTTTCAAGTATGATTGTAAGATTATGACTACCGTATTATTTCTAATAGCTGCCCCTGCTCTAATAACTCCCCCCCCCTCAACTTCGAGGACCTATATCTCAACCCAGACTAAAATTTTTGCAAAGCTGTTTCATGCGTTTTCTCAACTCCCACGAGCTCTACCGATTCCGCTTTTTCGATTTTAAATTTTCACCCAAAAATTTTGAGATCGACCTCAAATTTTTCCGATTTTCGGGCATCCAAAAATAACTCCCCGGGGAACTATTAGAGGAACTACGGTATTTTTCCAATTTTTTTCGATTTTTCACAAGTTTCGTTAACTCTGCAGCACTGAGCTGTTGAGACATTTTAAAAGCTGACTCTATATGTATTCATGCCGACGCCAACACAACACTTAAACAGCTATTTAGATTTGAACAAAAAACTTTTCAAACAATAACATTTGTGATAGAAAAAATAAATAAATAAGGTCATTTCAATAAGTTAAAATTGACCTTAGCATAGAGGACCAACAATTAAACTAAAAAGATAGGCTACAACATTATGATTCACTCTTTTATTTAATTTCTTGAAGTGTATCCACCCCCACTTTATTATTGAAAAGTAATTTCGATGAATTTTAATAAAATTAGGTATTTGTATTTTGATAGTTTGGTTTTAAGCTGGTTTGAATGAAATCATAAATTTCTGCTAAAACTATTTTTAAATTGTGAATATAAAGGGGAAAACTAAAAAATCGGCAATATTTTGGTCTCAAAAAATATAAAGTCTTTAGTAACACAGATCTGACTGTATCATCAACTGTAATAGTTAACTGTATGATTCTATTCCGAAAATTTTTTCCGCTATCTGAAAGTGTTACTTTATGACAAAGGTCAAAAATGGTCTTTTTGTGTGAAAAATTAATTTGAGAAACGTTTAAAAAAATTTAATATGGCGAAGAGTGAGGTTATTGACACCTAGTGAAATTCAATCAGGTCAGATATAGATCACTATATGAAACTGGTTGCAAAAAATTAGTGGCCCTCCAAACCGAATAAGGTCCAAAATTGCTTTTTAGATATTAGTTGATTGCCCGAAAATCTCGCGATCGGCCTCTAAGTGGGAAGATAAGTGTGAAAATTTAAGAAAAAGCCACCATTGTGACTCTTTAGAGGAAATGCTAGATGAAGTTTTTTTAACAGATACTATTTTCTATTTAAAACAAAATCGAAATGTAATACCAAAGAAAAAAACATAAAAAATTACAAAAAACTGACAATTTATTGCCCTAAATTAGTAGCAAGAGCAAATCATATTTGAAGCAGAAATTAAAATTTATTCGTTGAAAAGCAATTTCTGCAGACTCTAGTCGAGTAATTACTTTTTCCTACTGTGGTCTAAATTTGTTTGGTTTGATAGAAAAACACGGAGAATTCCCTTGGTGAGGGGTTGTCCACCAAATTGCCGGCTAATTACTTGCTGTCGCCCGTGCTGCAAAGAGAAAAGGCGGAGTAAAGAAGGACTTCTCCCAAATACACACAACTAAATTGAATTAAACGCATTAAAGCGACTAATTCCCGCCACCATATTTGTGAGTTCTGGGAGCAAGAGTGGAATTAGTGGTTTTGGTGGGGGTTGACACGTTAATTACTTGGGCTGATTGCTCTCTGCTATATGCGACAACAAGTAGTGGGGTTACTTAATTTTTAAGGTCTATTTGTTTCTGCTATTCAAATTAAGTCCGGATCCGCGATAATCAAAATTACTCAGGCAGTTGTGCTACTCAGAATTTGGATGGTTT
Organism: Ditylenchus dipsaci; assembly: GCA_004194705.1. Classification (NCBI taxonomy): domain Eukaryota; kingdom Metazoa; phylum Nematoda; class Chromadorea; order Rhabditida; family Anguinidae; genus Ditylenchus; species Ditylenchus dipsaci. The sequence goes on from SADC01000481.1 coordinate 33,847, forward strand.
TGAAAATTTTAAGAAAACACAAAGACTTTTAATTGTAGAATATACCGTACATCTTCTGATAAGGCCCCACATTCTATTGAGACCCCACCTTCTAATAAGACCCCACCTCTTTAGAGGTGTTGAAAAATAAAGCCCCACCTCAAATAAGGCCTAATAAGGCCAAATATGCATCTTCTAATAAGGCCCCACCTCAAATAAGGCCTAATAAGGCCAAATATCCATCTTCTAATAAGGCCCCACCCCCAAAGTAGGGTTGAAAAATAAGGCCCCATGGGTCCTTATTAGAAGATCTACGGTAGTCTTATGAATAATAAAAAACATAATTAAAAACTTTTCGGGCTGATTAGATAAAATTTAATTGTGAAAAATAATATTTTCACATCTTTCAATTAAAAAACATAACCCTGATTTTTCCAGAAAATTCAACTTTTGCATCCGCCCCTTAAAAGTCTGTACTTGTTGATGCAAATGAGAATTTGACAAACTCAAATGCGCGCGGGACACTTCTCTTTCATCTCGCTCTTTACTCTTTTGAGTCGTTCAAAATAACTCAAAAGAGTGTCCCGAAGTGAATTTGCCAAATTCTCATTTGCACCAACAAGTATAGTCTAATAAGCTGATTTCTTCAAAAAAAAAAGTTTCCTAATTATCTCAAAAATTTATTCAAATGCACTTTTTTATTAAAAAAAAGGAGCTACTGGGATATACCCCACCCAGAAAAACGCTACTGGAATATACCCCACCCAATAATTTAGGCTTTGGCTTAGGCCCGTAGGCTTAGGGTTAGGCTCAGGGTCTGGCCATTACTCAGATAGGCTTTTGCGCAACTTTTTTCTTCAAAAATAACGATCTTAGCTACCCTCCGAAAATTATTGGGAGGATATATTCCAGTAGCTTCTTTGGGAGGAGTATATTCCAAAAAGCTTTGTTTGAGTTCTAGGTTAATATAAAAAATTAAATAATAAACTATTTCAACAAAATTCTCATGAGAAAATCATCCAGAAGATTTAGTAAGAAACGAATACTTTGGTTACAATTACCGCATACGGTAGGAATGCTATTTTAGGAACTGCTAATACCTACTTACCTTTGCTGATGATAAAGAAATGAGAGTTTAAGACGAATACACTTCGGGAATGTGTTTTTTAAATACTTTACTAGAGATACGGTATATTATGCTATCTTGAGAATATTTGAGATTACTTTATGAAATTTTGAAGTTCTTTTAAGAGCAACATACTAACTGAAGCAAAACCACAATAAAAAATTTAGGTAATATACGACCGTAGAACGTCGCTCTCAAATAAGCCTATTTAATGGAGAGGGGTATGCGGAGGGTCAAAAACCATTTAGGTTGGAAAATGCAACATCGATAGCGCAGTGGATATGCGATTGGGTTTTATGGTACAAAACTGTGCGCAGGTTCGACCCCGCATGCATGCATTTTAATCATTTGGACTTCTTTGACCAATAGTTAGGAGTTATTGAAGCCCCTTATTCTGAATCTAGCGCTAAAAAAAGACGAGTGGCCCAGATAAATTGGTTAAAATCCAAAAAAAATTGAAGTGCACGCATGGAGGGTCGAACCTGCGCAGGTTTGAAAAAGTGGCGTCGGTGGCCCAGTGGATGAGCTATTGTACTTTATCGCCAAAATCTCGCGCAGGTTCTCTTACACCGTGAGGTCTTTGGGTAATTGAGGTCGCTGATCCCGAAATTGTCGTCAAAAAGTCTAGTTATCTCCAAAATCGGTCAAACAAGCAAAAATAAATAGCGTGCCACCACGTGCTATCGAACCTGCACACAATTTCGAGTAAGTATGATAAATCATGACTTCAGTGTGAATTTTGTCTCGTTTTAGGTAGCCAACAGTTAATTAAGTATGTGACGATTATAATACTCACTTTTTCACCGACGTTTCCCACTTTTCAGACCGTAAAATAATTAAAGTTAGCTCAAGATTAACACCATAGTGAGCAACAAAACCAAGTAAGAATAAAGAATTAATTTAGATATGCTAATTACCGTTGAAACAACCATCTAATCCCTCATCCAAATGTGCAATAATAATACACGCTCCAATTTTTTGGTCATAAGCGAGCCAGAAAAGGGCCAATGACTGAAAAGCAACACTTCTAATCCTCAGTCCAACTAAAACTATCGGTTATATATTGGTGCAGCTACAAGGAAGTGTCAAATTAGGGAGATTAAGACATGCTTGTCACTCATCCGTATGTCTCCTGCCCACCTTGACACCCCTAATTTGACTTGTGTTTCATTCTTTTGGAAAGCTGGTCAAAATGGCTAGGGCAGTGTCAAAACAACCATGCTAGGGGAAACTTGTCAAAAACGAAATTTTCCAAAATGCTCCTGAATCCAAGCATTATATGAAAAATTCTGAAATAGCGTTTTTTTAATCGCTAATACTCAAAATTTCTGGATAGAAACCTTCCCGGAAAAATTTCTGAAGTAAATTTTTATAACTGTATTATTTCTCGTAATGTTTAGAAGATAACTGTACGTTGATAACTGTACATCCATACGAAAAAGTTCTATAGTTATCGAATATACTATGTGCAATCCCTTGTAATTTCTGTCTGATTTCTCCCAGCCAACCGGAACTTACCCGGAAAACTTTCCGGCTATCTGTTCGAATTTTTCTATACAGACAGAAAAGCAACCCTGCTCCAAATAGATATTACTAATGTCTTTCACCTTTTTCGAGGCAGTTTTTTACTTGAAAAAAATTCTGCTATTTTTAAAAATTTATACAACAGGGGGACCAGGGCAGTTTTTTCGACAACATGTAATATGAACTTTACGTAATCAAAATTTACCGCCATTTTCATATTTTCAGGCAACAGGGGTTACCAAGGCAGTTTTTTTAAACTTAAAAAAAAAATCCGCTTTTTTTAATTTTTAGACAACAGGGGGGACCAAGGCAGTTTTTTTAACCTTCGTTTTTGACAAGTTTTTTCTAGCCGTCCAAATCCCAGATTTTTTTGAATTTGAAAACTCGAAAGTAGTCATGTAAATTTATTGCTAGTAATAAATTGTCAAAGTACTTTATCCTCTTAAAGTTTTTTATGTCAGCTAATCGGAATCAATCAGCCAGTTAAGATAGCACTTAAAAGTGTGTGTGTGTGAATTAAATCAACATTTCCGGCGAGAGTCCACCTTTTTAAGAAATACATTTAAGAATAAATTTAGTTTTTTCTGGCTAAGCTTTTACTTAGATCCCTGACTAGTTTTACTAACAACTTCCTAGTTTTATACTAAAGATCTGTTTGAAGCGTTTTTTAAGTCTTTACGATTTTAAAACTAAAAGCTTTTATAAACATATTACAAATTTTTAATTTTTACAAAAAAAACTAGTATTTAACTTGAGCTAAGTTAAATTCACAGCTGGCTGATAGGTCACTTTCCAATTTTCGGAGGCCTCATAACGAAGGTGTGTTGATGCCTTCCAGCTCCTTCTGAAGTTTTTTCGAGCGATTAGAGCAGAAAGCATCTACAGAGTAATCACTAGGCAAGCACTTGATCAGTTAACCCACGAGTCTAATACACCAGAGCGACGAGTCAGCACACAGCTCATTTCCTTTACAATGTCACTTCGGTAGACCTTGCACGCAGAAAACAGCTCATCCACTTCACTTTCGTGTAACACCGTCCCACTACAACCGCCGTTCAAATACAGCCCGGTGCTCCAACACATCTTACCCATAGCCCAGACTAACAGCGGCTTTCAACTCAGCAGAGGCTCCCTCCCCGTAAATCTTCAGCGCTTCCAAGACATAGCCACTCAAAAGAAGGTTATGATCTAGCTCGAGCATCCACTAATTTCATATTCGCAGAATGCATGATAGCTCTGAGCAAAAAAGTTAATATCAAGCTATAAAAATCTCACAGACAGGCGGGCACACGGGCACCCACAGTTCATAGCAACGCGTGCAAAGAATGATTTCAAACGCCTGACTGTCACAAGTTCTCCGCGCAGGACAACCCAATGCTCAACCTGGGTTTAGAATTTGCAATCTCCTTCTTTTACAAAAACACGTTGTCTTAATTTGATAACCAACTGGGACCTAATGCTGTTGAGATGCCTCTGCCAGTCAACTTTTCCCAATTTTTTACACAATTTGATGGTTTTTTTATCAATTTCAACATGCTTGAAACAATTCCAAAAAAAATTAAAGCTCATTTCATCCCACATAATGGTATTTAAAAAAACTGACTAAAATTAAAGTTTTGCTTTGGGGAAGCAAAGTTAACTCTTATTTGGGGGTATTTTAGTATATTTCCGTTGGTGGAAAAAATTAATTAAAAGTCATTTTATTAAGAATTTAGAGATTATTCATTTAAACTCTGTCGTGTTTTTGCAAAAATGAGTTTCGAGGAAAAAAATTGGGGAGCTCCAAGAGGGCACCAACATGCAAATGTCTCTCAGTTTGTTTATTGTAACAAGAAAAAATGTCTAAAAAAACTAAAACAGACCATCTTATACGGTAATCAATTTTTTTTGCAAAATGGTGTTGGTCTTTGTATCCATGCGGCTATTGAAAATACTATTAACCACTCACTAAAACTACACGTTGGATTACGCCCGTAGATCACTTAATTTGAGATAATAATAAATATTAATCACATCATCATCAAAGAGCAGTTGACTAAATAAGCTGCTTAGATCTAACCCTAATCTAGCCAAAAAATTAAAATAATTTAGTAATTGTCTAGATATCAACAATTTATCAACGGGTTCAATAAAAAATTATGTAGTTTTCTTTAAGCCCAACTCATAAGTACCAAAATAGGCAATTTTTTTAGTCACATATTTGCGGAAAACAAATTATCCTAATAAATAGTGATTTGGTACATTTGCAAATGAAAAAGATTAAAACTAAGTTGTTTTAATAACAGATGAGCACTGCGGTTGTTTCTCTTTTGCAAATTTTGTAGGTGGGCTTAAACTAATTAGCTTTTTTTACGTCAATCAAAACACAGTAAGGCACTGTTCGGCTCTACTCTACGACAGGGAAGATGGGGGAGGGTTCAGCCTTGGTCTTCCTTCCTGTTTTGGGGGACTTTTTAGGCTTGAAGCTTAGGCAAGGGTAGATCAGCGGATGTTAAGACAGACTCAGCATGAGTCTGACATATGTTTGAACCCGTCCTAGCATACACTGGCCTACCTTTGCTTAAACCTAAAAAGGGTAAAATATCGATTACCGACCCTAAATGAAAAAATTCAAATTTTATCAAAAATTGTGGCAGGAGCAGACTGTGCCAATTCAAATTGTGCAACCGCAAATTGTGCCGAAATCAAGAGCAATATTCGGTAAATATTTGCCGAATATTGCTCTTGATTTTGTCACAGTTTGCGGTTGCACAATTTGAATAGGCACATGCTGCTCCTGCCCAAAATTGTTATTTTTAGAGAGAAAGTTTTTGGAGAGTCTCTTTTTGAACCAAAATTTTGTCCTGAATCCGAACCATTTGAGATCAAAACGAAATTCATAAGCTGAGATATAGCAATTTTGAGAAATCAGATGTTTCGTACCACCTAACTAATTTTTTGAATGTCTCAGCTTAAAATTTGCATTTTGATCTTATCTCAACGGATTCGGATTCAGGACAAAATTTTGGTAAATTTTTGTAAATTTAGGGTTGGTAATCGATAGTCATTCCTAAAATGTCCCGACAAAACATAGGAGGGGGGGGGGTAGAGTTGGTACGCCACCAATGCGAAAAAAAAAGTTCAATGTGGAATAGGACCAACTGTTCTTGTCGACACCATCAAGAGATCGAAAAAAAATTAGATTGGTCCATCCTGTTGGTCCTGTGATTTTCGTTCATTTTTAAAGATCGATCAAGCTTGTGCAATGGTTGTACAGCGCATTTGAGGATAGACTTCAACAAAATTCTATAGCATCTTTGATCCCCGTCCCATCCCCGTCCTAACATACGCTGGCCAACCTTAGCCTGAACCTAAATATCTACAAAAATAACAAAAGTGACTTAGGGCAACATTTTTTATGTTTCAGAGGGTTTCAACAACAAAAGTTATCAAAAAGAACAGTAACTAACTTATCACGTTTTACCCCTCTCCTTTTTTTGCTTTCTCTTTGATGGCGCAGTGGGTGAAGCGTTGGATTCTTGTGTTGAAACTAGAAAAAAGCAATTTTCCTTGAAATCACAAATTGAACCCCACCTCTTATCTCCCTGTGCCTTCTTTGGGCCGCAGCTGGCTCAGACATATTTTCGAGCAAAATTCTTGATCAACAATATATTAAAAGGCTCCTTTTGAAAAATCTTGTTTTGAAAAACATAATGAAAAGTCAAATGGTCAAAATTTCAAAGCCTAATTTTTCAATGACCAGAACTAATTTTTTTAATATTTAGAGAAGTTTTTGAGTTGATGTATGATGTTTGGAAACAATTAAAAAAATATTTCAGGGTGAGAAATATATTTAAAAGAGGGGAAAAGCCATTTAGTTTTTAAAAGGTGCCCTCGGTGGCGCAGTGCGTAAGCGTTTGTGTTTTTGGCCGGAAATGGTGTTGCAGGTTTGATTCCACGTGGTGGCATGCTATTTATTTTGGCTTGTTGTACCAGTTTTTGAGGTACTTAAACTTTTTTGTCACCAGATTCGGAATCAGCGACCCAAATTAAACTTAGAACTGGTCAAACAATTCAAAAAAAGTAAAGTGCACGCATGCGGGATCGAACCTGCGCACCCTTTTATGACCATAAAAAACAAACGCTTGCCACTGCGCCACCGAAGCCAATTTTACAAACCTAAATGGCTTTTCCCCCTCCTTTAAGTCAAAATTTTATTGACGACTAACTAAACCAGAGAATCCAGAGCTTCGCTATCCGTATGTATTAGCCGAAATTCTTTTGCAGATTTAAAAAAAAGGAAGACAATAAATATAAGCAAGATAAGAGGACACAACGGACAGCACAATATTGAGCATAAACGATGAGAAATGAACCATATTTTGTTGATGCACAAAAGAGCTTTTGTTAAGAGAGTTGTAAACGCAATTTTATAGTCTTATTCCTTTAAGCTTCATTTATTTGAAAGTAGTGACAAGTTTGCAGATTTGAAATAGCTCGAAAACAGCGTGTGTATAATATATAGCGCCGCATATAAATTTCCTTCACAAAAAGATCGACAATGGAGAATCTAATGGATAGGCTGACACCCGCCGATTCAAAAAATCAAAACTGCAGGGCTGTATACAGTAATGGTTCTTCAAAAGTTTGTTTTTAAATATTTGACAAAAGTTCGGGGAAAAAATTGGTTAAAGGCCATGCGAATTTGTGCCCATCAATGAAGTTCTGTATTTTCGATTTGCTTTTTAACAGAACACTGCCTAAAATTCGATTTCAGATATGGTTTTGTTAGAAAACAACTTACCGTATTTTCTCTATTAAACGCCCCGGGGCGTTTATTTTTCAACCCTTAAAAAAATCGGAAAAAAATTATTTCGATTTTGAGATTTTCGGGTGCTCAACCAAAATCTGAAAAGTGCAATTAGGTGAACTCGTGCTAATTAAGAAAACGCAAAAAACAGATTTGCAAAATTATTTTTTTGGGCTGAGATATAGGTCACTGAAGAGGGGCGTTTAATAGAGAAAATACGGTAATAAATACGTACAGAAGTTTAATTATTAAGGTTTTTTGGATTGGCGGGCTTCGTTTTGAGCAAGAGGGCATGCACCCTCAATTAAAGAGAATACATATTATAAAAAATATGGTAAGATGTTATTGGTAGTGGAAAATTGGTTCCCATTTTTTGCCTTTCTCTCCCGTGTTGTTTTTCTAGAAAAATGCCTTGGTCCCCTTGGTGTTTTGAAAGTGATCATGTTAACTATAATCACCATAATAACATTGTTAACATAACTATAATAAACAAGGGGACCAAGGCAAAAAATAGGAGCCAATTCTCCACTATAACCAAAAATAAGTATATTTTTTAAACATGCTACAGTAGTATAAGCTTGTAAAAAAGTCAGGACTACTAACATGGAAATAACTATGTAAAAAAGTATACTAAAAAATACGCTAAGCCACTTAAAACAACTTTTGTAGTCTATGTGCGCAAATTCTGCAACAAGCTGACTAACGCAAAATAGGTAAAACTCAAAAGGTCTAGGAACTAATAAATAATGCAAAACAAAAACAATACGTCAAATTTTTTTCCAAAATTTATAGTTAACACTACTTCCAGACGGAAAAAAATTTACAAAATAAAACTGGCAAAATTAAAAAACTCAATTTTTTGAGGGTAGAAAAAAATTATTGAAAAGTTTAATTTAGCAAAAAAAAACTGCAAAACATAGAAGTACAACTCAATTAATTAAAGGCAAAAAAGCATCAACAAATAGAAAAAAATGGACACGGTAGAAGCAAATGGCTGTTTATGTTAAGCGCACACAATAATTTTTTTTGCTTCCTTGCTTTTCTTGTGGCTGGAAAGCCAGAAAGGGCGTGTTTCAGCAACACTTTGTTCTTTGCTGATTGGATTTTCTTTGGGGCGGCAAAATGGCTTTTCTTCTACAGGCACTGCGGTCAATAATAACAAAAAATTTGGGGAATTGAAGTGCAGAAGTATTGCAAGCTCTTAATTATGATTCTTGCTATTCAAAAAGAGTAATAACTATGAGAAAAGTTATGCAATATTTCAGTCATGGACTTCGGCTGAACAATAGCAGAAATCATAAAGCGGAAACTTGCGATTTGGTCAGCTAGTCCAATTACTGAGAATGAGTTTGCGAGTGTTTTTTATGTTTTACCATATTTTTGTAAGGTTTTAAATGTAAATTTATTTTTTTTTCAAATCTTTAGCTTTATTTGTTTTTACTTTAAAAAACTCAGAGGCATTTGCTGTTTTCGTCTTCATACCGTACAACTTTCAATAATAATAATTTATCGAAAAAAGTTTTACATTTTTCGACAAAATGTGCCTCTAACACTTCAGTTTTTCGGGCTGAGTTTGAATTTAGTAACAGATTTTGTGAATTCGACGGATTTGGCGGGTAACTAACCTTATCCCCAACACCTTCTAAAACGGATTTCAGTAGTGTTCTTGGTCAAAAAGTTACTCAGCATGAGCTAACTTGCTGGTGTCATATACTTGAAAACCCGAAAACAATTACAAGTAGCTCGAAAAAACTGTAAATACCGTATTTCCTCTAATAAGCGCCCCCGCTCTAATAAGCGCCCCCCCCCTCGACTTTTAGGGTCTGGATCTCAATGTGGAAGCATTATTTTGCAAAGTTGTTTGATACTTTTTATCACCTCTCGCGAGCTCTACCGTTTCCACATTTTAGATTTTGGTTGAGCACACAAAAATCTCGAAATCGAATTCAAAATTTTTCCGATTTTCGGGAGTTTGAAAAATAAGCGCCTCGGGGCGCTTATTAGAGGAAATACGGTAGGTTAAATTTTTGTAAAAATTAACCTGCGGGTAGGAAATACACTGCTCTTTTATTTAAATTTAGAAAAAAATAAAATTAACATAGGTGTTAAAAGTTACGGACTCAAGAAGAGTGCTCGTCGTTTTCCAAAAGTATTATGGGCAGTGGAAATCAATAAATCTAGCGCTATTATTATTTTTTCTGTTGCATATTTGTGTCATTCGAAAGCTGAGAATACATGAAATTTTTTGAGATCAACTTCTACAATGTTTACAGCGATAAGAAAAATCTGTAACAGAAAAGAAAAAGAAATAAATAGTTTTTCGGGATTTGGTCTCGGCACGGAAGTTCTCTAATGCTATAAAATTCAAATTTTTTGACGGGCCGTGCAGGATCTCAGCTTTTTTAACAGCCATTAACTAAACACCTCAAATCACGAAAAGTTGGAAGAAAATGTCTTAAATAAAGCAACGTTTTTCGAAAATTTTCTCCATATAAGTACTTTTTCCTCTGAGTTTTTTGAATCCTGATGTGGTTATTTTAAAGCCTGTAAGAAAGCTGAGATCCTGAGCTACACGCTAGTCAAAAACAATTACAAAATCGAGATAAAAACGACTAAAAATAAAAGCTTTTGCAAAATGCCAGGTAAAATTAATAAATTTGCCGAGAAAATTCACGGATATGCTGGGACAATTCACATACAGCCATTCAAGAACTCAAAATTGACATTGTCATCAAAAGAGTTGAGGAGTCAAGAAAAAAAAAAGTCTGGGTTTATTGAAAAAAAAGTTACTTAATTTTTTGTTATTTTTTTTTCTAAAATTATTTGGGGCTCACCTTTTTAGTTTAACTCATTTGTTAGTCTGTCATCTTAGGCAAAAACTCAAATTATGAAAATATCTTGTATTTTGGGAGGCGAAAGAACTAAAAAATCAAGTGAATTTTTGAAACAATCAAGTTGCACTTTAAATTCTATTTTGAAAATGTTTCAAGCTCTATTTTACAAGTTGTGTGTGCCTTGGACGGACAGTGTGTAGGATTAATGAAAAAAATTATTAGGTGGTAACAAAATTTTTAATACTTTTGTCGCATGTGGCAAAAAATGACTTACAAGGGAACGGAAACTAACGTCAATCTGGTAGGTTCAACTTGTAGTCCATGATCGATTCACTTAGCGTAGAAAAAGTCCTGTCGGCGAACAGAAAATAAAGTGTGGAGTTTCGGAAACTCAACTAAAAACGGGAATGCATTCGGAGATGGAGCTTGCGCTCGCAATCTGCATGAAGCGAATTAGAAGTTGAAATCTTTTAGTCAACGGTGATTTTGGTGAAGGTGAGCTTTTCTTTTAATTTTTTGTCTTTCACATCAAAGATTTTCAGGAGAAGGCAAAAGAGATCAAAGAAGCAAAGAAGACGTGGGAATACTAGATATTTTGGCAGTGGACGCGGATGTAGTGACAGTTGGTATTTACCTTGGTTTTGTTCTTTTTTATGGACTTGTTGCAGATGGCGCACTCACTCTCGAAAAAGTCGTGGTAGAAGTCTTGTTGGTGCATTTCTGCAGTTATAGCTTGCAAAGGAAAATTCAACGCAAGATGAGGGAGTGTGTATCCGAACAAGAGAACCAGCCAGGCTGTCTTACCAATGTGATTTCAAGACCTAAATTAAAAATGTTCTCCATGGTCCGTTCACTGTGTAAGATTTTAATATTGTCGGCCAACAGCGAGAAAAATTAATGAGGACAGGCAGTCAGAAAGTATTTTCGTTTCGGTTTTGCCAATATTTTAGTATAAATAAATTTAAATTCAAACTCCGCAATTTTCGACGACCACTCATGGACTAACTTCACCGGTTTTTCTCTACAAAATAATTGATATAGCAAAAAAACTGTCGCAATATGAGAAAAAAAATTTCTGCAAGGACACTCGAAATTACCTAGATATTTTTGCTTAATTTTTTTAAACCACAGGGTGAGTAAGCACTTTTCGCACTTTCTATCTGGCTGTCCTCATCATTACTATGGCTTTTCACACGACAATATTAAATTTTATACACTGAACCAACCATGGCGAACATTTTTATGTAGGTCTTGATATCACATAGGTGAGGCAGCTAGAGTGGTTCCATTGTGAGTCAAAAAGCCGTTGAAAAGGCATTTATAAAAAAGGCGTTTATATGAAAATGTAATTTTTTTTCAATCAGACGCTGTCTTTTTTAAAAATATGATTGATGAAAATTGCTGCTTCCCCGCATGTTCCTCTTCCTGATCAACAAAATATTACAAAAAAAATACAAAAGGCATACAAGCAATAGAGTTAAATTAAAAATAGTTTGTTTATAAAATAGGCGCCAATTTAAAAAAAATTTGAAAATGTTGCAGTTGTAGGATACACCCTGTAGATATTTTTAAATGTCAATTTTCAAAAAAGTTCCGTTAATTGCGTCAGCTTAAGTGGAATAAACTTGAATACAAACCAACAAAAAGGCCAGAGCCATTAATACAAATCAATGAAAAATAAGGAAATTTTATATTGTTTATTTTGTAAAATCTATTTTTGAAAAGTGCTAAGATTTTTAATTGGCTCACAACTGTGTAACATCTTTATTGGAAACAGCTTTATGCGTTTTAACATTTAAGCAAAGTTTCGGTGACTAAGCTACAAAAAGTCTTTGAGAAATTTGCTAAAGATTTTGCAAAATCAAAAAGCTGACATAGAATTTCGTCAACATGTTGTTTTTTCACAGAATACCTACCTTGAAAGATGGAAAAAAGCTGTATAGGTTTGAAAATTCGCCCTCGGTGGTGCAATAGCTAAGCGCTTGTGTGTTTACGCCCTAAAATGGTACGCGGGTTCGATCCCACTTGGTAGCACGTTATCTTTTTGGCTTGTTTGGACAATGTGAAGGGTAATTAGACTTTTTTAAGCCATATTCGGAATCAGCGACCCCAATTACCCACGTACATTGGTAAAACAAGTCAAAAATAAATAGTATGCCACCACGTGGAATAGAACCTGCGCACCATTGCGGGCCAAAATCACGAACGCTTACCCACTGTGTCACCGGGCCCGAATTTACAAAGCTTAATATCTTTTCCCCTCCTTTAAGGGTCTATGACCATGGCCAGTGTTGGAAGTAGCTCCGAAATGGCACATTTAAATAGCCTGAGGCAATAGAACTGTGCCGTGAATGAGATTTTCTGAAGTTGCGCTCCCGAAACGGTTGATTACGCAATTTTCGGTGTCGGTGCCGTGAGCCGGAGCTGGAATTTTCAGGGTTGGAGCCGTGAGCTGGTAGCAGTGCCAAGGCTCTAAAATCGACACCAACGGCCAGATGTCTGGTTTCCATTTTTCGTTCGGATATCTGAGTTTTAATTTGAAAAGACGAATTTTGGAATTTTTTGAATATAATAAGCTATTGTGGAGTCAAAACTTAAAATATTTTATTGAAAATTTTTTTGTGTAATTTGTATTTTGCAAAATCGACTTATTTTTCACTGGTCTTCACTTACATTATCAAAGTGTAAGTTTGGTGAAAAGATATACCCGTGGGATATTGATTCCCGACTGATATTGATTTTCTTGATAATATATTAGACCAACTTTTACATCCTTGAGTTGAAAATATGATGTATTTGATTACTTATTTCTCGCAGAATACTCAACAAAAATATATTTCAAAATAATCTTTTTTCGAATTTTGCTAGTACAGTCGAGTCCCACTATAGTGCGACTCCCGCTATAGTGCGACCCTGAGACTGATTTGGTGGCCAGCAAAGAAACCCCACAAAATTGACTCCCAATATACTGCGACCCGCGACAGTGCGACACCCGCTATAGTGCGACACTGTGCCGGTCTCCTATAAGAAATTTCATCCCGGTATAATGCGAATTTCAAAAAAATTATTTGAAATTTAATGTCTTGCAATGAAAGAAGTTATTTGTTTGTTTTGGAGCAGTTTTAAATTTATTTTCCGCTGCTTCTCCGCTTGTTTTTGCCATCTCGTTTCTTTTTTCGTGCTTATATTTGGTTATTTCAGTTGAAACAATGCATACTCCAAGCAAGCGTCAAGTCATTACTTTGGATAAGAAGAAGGCAATCATTGATACAGCTTCCAAAAAAAGGAACAAGACTGCGCTGGCCAAACAGTTTAGCTACAGAATCAACAATTCGCCCAACTCTAAAGGATGAGGAAGCAATCTTGAAGGCAACTGAAGAAGGCAGCATTGCAAAGCGGGCGCGAATCACAAAGGGCAAACATGAGGAAATGGAGGAAGCGCTGGTTTTATGGCTCAAGCAAGTCAGAAGTCAAAACCTTCCAGTCAGCGGAAAAATTATTAAGGTAAGCTTTATTCGTCTTTTGCTATTGTTTCATTTAGAATTTTCCATGCTTGCATTTTAGGAAAAAGCAAAAGAAATTGCTGCTCTGCTCAACTTGATCGGCTTTGAAGCAGGTCAGCACTGGTTGCACAACTTTAAGAATCGCCATTGGATCCTCTTCAAGACGAACCAAGGTGAAGCCGGAGCAATCGACGTCGGATCTCTTCGTGAATGGCAGCAGCAAGTTCTTCTAGCGGAATTGGGCAAGTTCGCGCCTGACGATATCTTCTACGTGGACGAGACAGGGCTTTTTTGGCAGTTGCTTCCTAACAAACATTGGCTTCCAAGTGTTAGTTTTTCTAGAGTTTCCTGGGACTTTAACTGCATTTTAGGTTTTCCGATTGTTTGATTGTATTTTAATTATTATGTTTGATCTATGGAAAAAGTTTAGTTTGTTATGGCTGGGCTCAGAATGTTTTTATGCAAGATCCTTCTATAGTGCGAATAACACAAAAGTTTGGTAAAAGAACCTGCTATAGTACGATCCCACTATAGTGCGACTTCCGCTATTGTGCGACTACCTTCCGGTCCCCAGAGTCGCACTATAGCGGGACTCGACTGTACCCGATTTTCAAATATCACTATCGGCGGTGAGCATACCCTTTAATTAAGTATAATTTCGAAAAAGCGGGAAGAGTAGAGGATGGGTATCAACGTTAGGTATCCTTTGTCCCATTTTTGAACTGCTCTGTGTTCTAACTACTTAGACCTCAGGCTCAGGCCATAGACTTAGGCTTAGGCCACCGTATGTTAGAACGGACTAATACAGTCAAACTTCTATGTCGCATCCCACAGGAGACCGGCCCTTTCCGGATGCAACATAGTGGTGGACGCTACGTAGAGGGTTTATTGTAGGTAATTTATTATTCGGCCAACCAAACCACAACGAAAAAAAAGGGATGCAACATAGAGGTAGACGCAACATAGAGAGTTGCAGCATAGAGGTTCGACTGTAAATGGGGGCAGGACGTTACGCCGTCACTTTTTTTACCGTCGGTCAATTTTTTTCATCGTCACTAACATTTTCCTCGTCACTAATTTCACCGTCACCTATTTTCACCGTCAGCATTTCAGGGCCGCTTTTAAATATAAATTTTTCAAGTTTCGATACCAAATTGTAGCCCTGATGTCAGCTACATTTTGGTACTGAAAAAACAAAAAATTCAGTTCTAAACTATAAAAGGCGCTCATTCTGTGTTCTACGGTAATGAAAAAGTGTAAGAGTGAGAGCCTATTAAAGTTTACATCTAAAATTTTTCTATTTTTTTAGAAATTGTGGTACGAAAATGCAGTTGACATTCAGGGCTAAAATTTGGTACCGAAACTTTAAAAATTTAGAATAATTTCGATCCAAAAAGCGGTCCGAAAAGTCTGATGGTAAATTTAGTGAACGGTGAAAATAGTGACGATGAAAACTGACAGACGGGGAAAGTAGTGATGGTGAAACGTCCTGCACCCTTGTAAATGCCTTACGCACTTTTTCCGGGTAATCTGGGATTACGACTAATATTTGGGTGCTTTTTATGAGGATTGATAAAAAAAGAGATTTGGGACAGAAGGTACCTAACGTCAACGCACCGTAGAGGACATAAGTTATATATCATATAACGGAGCTACAGTAGATTTACTCGTTTACTGTTTGGCAAATTTGATTGATGTGTGATTTTCTCAGCAGTCTATGTATTTGAAAACAACTTTAAACCAACAGAAAAGTCAATAGTATCAGCAAAAACACAAAAAGATTGCACTTTGTCTGCTCTGCCATTGATGAATGACGGATATTGAGAAGATGAGCCTAGTACTGTCTCTTTTGTTTGCAGCGCCGCTAAAACAAACACTTGTGTAAGTTAATTAAAGCAATAGAAGTAGATCTATTATGCAAATTAATTAATAAACTTGACTCATATACACATTGGCTCTGGGAAAGTGGATATGTTTGTAGAAAACACAGATTTCCGATTGGCTAAATTCAAAGGTAGGTAAGAAGCAGTTTTTTTTGTTAAACTGTGTTCTCAAACTGCAGTTCGTTTTTTGTGGTGCTACAACCTCGTTATAACGAGATAAGACTGTATTTTGTATATGAAACTTTTCTCGGCAGTCTTTTTATATAAGTAACTTTCTAAATTTTCGTGATTTTATAAGATTGACATGTCCAAAATCTTACTAAAAGTCAAAAAAATATCCTCTATTTTCAAGTGGCAACCGGACATTTAGCATAAATTGTGCTAAATAGACCCATAAATTGTGTGACTAGTACCTGTTACGTATGTTGACGGATCCTGCAAAAATCATGAAATAATAAATTTTTGATAATTTTCAAAAAAATTCAAGTTGTTAAGAAAATTTGGCGCTAGTAGCAAATATACAACCTCCCCCCCCCCCCCTCTTTAAATATGAGCTGCGAAAATTGTTGTAACCACCCTTGGAGCAAAATGTTTAGGCTTACCCCTTAGGCTTAAAGGTGGGCCAGCGTACGGAATTTCTGACTAATAAAGAGTTTACGCACTTTTTCTGGGTCTATGACATATTTGGTACTCTTTACTTAATTTAAAAAAATTGGGAGGGGCGGATATTCGCCATTAGGGTCAAAATTTTGAAATTTGAAACTTTGACCCTACCTCACCCCTACCGCCTATGAAAGCTATAAGAGACCTATAGTTAAGTTTCACAATCGACTAATGAAACCTATGTAAATTTATTTCAATTTGTTATGCCAAAACTTCAGTTACGAAATTCAACAAAAAACTTTAAATTTTTTAAATTTTTCAAATATACTTAACACGGGAAAATTCTTGAATGTACCAAAATGAATGTTAAGAAAAATTTCCAAAAAAAATTCGAGAAAAAAATTCGGAAAGAGGAGGGATTCCAACGAGTAAAATAGCATTTGAAAATAGGCAGTTATCATTTTTCCAATCACTTAAAAATGAGTGGTACTTGTTAAAATTCATGTACAAGCTAGGCGTGTAATATCTAAAAAGGCAGAAAATGATCAGGACTCTCTATTGCGCATAATTTGTATCTGCGGGCTCACAATTTCACAAAAAAAAGAATTCGATTTATCTTATAAAAAACAGATTTCCAAATCCTTCCACTCGAGACAACAAAAACTCAAATATGCCGCGATCGAGAAATATCAAAAACTATCTGATGTTAGAAAGATCGATTTTTTTAATTATGCGCAGCATAGAGTGCTGATCATGCCCTTCATTTTGAGATATTACACGCCGAGCTTGTACATAAATTAGAGCAAGTGCCACCCATTTGTAGGTGGTTGGAAAAAAACGAAAAGTATCTGTTTTCAAGCGTCATTACATTGTTGGAATCCCTCATCTTTCCGAAATTTTTTCAGCCATCGTACTATTCTGTACAAAATGCATGGTTTGGAACATTCAGGCTTTCCTGTGTTAAGAAGCCACACACATGCCTGTTCGAACTTTTCCGATAACTGGATAGAGCTTGACGGTGACCCAGTGTGATCCGTAGCCTATTCAAAAAACGTTAGTCACAAAATTTCCAATAAAATTCTTGCTGGGTTTCACAATTAAAATTTATGGAATTCAATTAAAAAGGCTCAAATTGAAAACACCCGTCAAATATGTAAATCTCCCGTCAAATTTATTTTTTATCCCGTCAAATTCAAATTTCAAACAAAATATGTAAATCTCCCGTCAAATTATGTAAATCTCCCGTCAAATTATGTAAATCTCCGTCAAATTTAAATTTTTAGTAAAATACTGCATTAAATTTCGTGGAATTCAAATTTTCTAGTCAGAAAATAACTTGGATTGCTCAGAATCCCACCCCGAATGGCCAGAAGCCCCTGAAAGTTGGTTTTTTGGGGTTTACTAAAGGGGGAGTAAACTTTTTGCGAAAATTCGATTGAGCGGATCAGATTTCCAGTCAGATGCGCTAAATCGTTCAGAATTCCAGGTTTTTGGTTTTGAGTGGTTCAGGTTGAAATTCTGAGCGATTTAGCGCATCTGACTGGAAATCTGATCCGCTCAATCGAATTTTCGCAAAAAGTTTACTCCCCCTTAAGTAAACCCCCAAAAAACCAACTTTCAGGGGCTTCTGGCCATTCCGGGTAGGATTCTGAGCAATCCAAGTTATTTTCTGACTAGAAAATTTGAATTCCCACGAAATTTAATGCAGTATTTACTAAAATTTAAATTTGACGGGAGATTTACATAATTTGACGGAGATTTACATATTTTGTTTGAAATTTGAATTTGACGGGATAAAAAATAAATTTGACGGGAGATTTACATATTTTGACGGGTGTTTTCACTTAGAGCCATTAAAAAAACTAAACCTTTTTTTACAAAAACACGAAGAATCTTTCTAAAAAGAATAAGGCTTTCTTTTTTTTCTGAGATCTAACCTTGATAATCCTATAATATCCTACAATATTTCGGCAAAGAAAGTGAAATATTGTTGACCCTACTAGCGAATTCAAATCCCCCCCCCCTCGAGCCACCCAACGATTTTCACTTTTATCAACTGAATTAAAAACTACTTAAATTTATGTCCCAGACCCAGAAAAAAGTACGTCACACATTTATTAGTCACAACTTTGTTACGCTGCCCTACCCTGAGCCTAAGGGCCAAGCCTAAACTTGTTGCTACAGAGGTAGTTACAGCGATTTTTAAAAGGTCTGATTCTTGAGAGGGTGGGGGCGGATGTATTCGCTAGCAGCGCCGGATTTTTATAAAAATTGTTATCTCTTTTCGCCTAAATGTTAAGCTATCAATCAGAAAATATTCCTTATTTTTCTCAAATCGCACTCATTGCTTCATTTTCACAAAAAGACCCACTCCTCATCTTAATTTTGCCAAAATTAAAAGACATAAATTGAGCTTCAGAAACAAGAATCCAATTTGTTCATCTCAAGGAAATAATAGAGCAACAAAAATCATCTGCTTGCGCCATTCAAAACCCATCTAATGCAATTTTTTGGGCTATTTCTCTTGTATTTCCTCAATATTTGGCAGCTAAATTAGGCATTACAGCCGGCAGACATATTTCCTAAATCCTTTCCATTTACCGATGAGGAAAAAAGGCAAAACACTAAAGGGTGACAACATGTCAGATTGAACAAAAAGGGACCTATTCCGGCTACAAATTAACTTGAAAGCTATTTGGCAGCCTGAGCCCATGTCAGCCGACTGAATAATTTTATATTTTGGCGCATTTATAATAAGTAAGTGGTGTCAATTGTAATTTAGTGGACTAGGCTAAAATGATTGAATTTGGGCGAGACTTTCAGCCGAGACTTTAATAAAATGGCAAGCTGGAAGTTGAGGGCTAGGGAAAATTAAGAAAAGCTTTTATTTCTTTATCTTGCTGTTTTAAAGATTAATTTAATTTACATCAAAATTTGTTGACTTTGCTAGAGAATCGCAAAGAGAAATGTTGAACATTTTATTTGTGATTAAAAATAATAAGTGGAAAAACTAAAACAAGCAAATGAGAAGATGAAAAGATTTTAAGATTGCAATTTTGTTGATAAATTTGTTTACTTCTGCTGGAAATCCCTCTGAGGTTGTTGACGTCTTGTGATGTCGTGCCAGAAGCAACCTGAATTTGAAGGTGAGGAATAATAAGACCACAAAAATGACAATTTTTTGCTCTTTGTTAAAATTCTTGAATACAGTGTTGTGAAACAGTAATATCATCAATGATATAACCGGTCATAATTTGATACTATCACGGTAATAATATAGATTATGACCGGATAATGAAAAATTGTTCATATTCTTTTTCAACAACTAGGGAAGGACCGGAATTCGGTATACCAACTTCTCCCAAAAGTGTTCGAAACACTTTTTTGTGTGTTTTATTGCCTGAAACGTATAGAAAACATGTTTCCAGGTAAAGCACGGTGATTTTTTTTTTTTCGCGTTGAGGAACCAAGCTAGAGGGTACTGATGGTAGGTGGATAAGGAAAGCATTTTAACAGACCATGATTGACTTGCTTAGTGTTGATAAATTGGTGGTTACGTGTATGTTTACAATCCTGCTGTTGCTATACACGCGTACAGTGTGTAAAGTGCGTGTATTGGTCTTTCGAGACAGTGTAACTCCCGATACACTGTACATCTGTTTCTGACTTTTTTGGCCATCGACCAAGTAAAATGACTGAAGGTGTGCTCTTCGTGTGCTCGCTGCGATTACAAATGGCGTTTAGAATTCAAACTGGTACTAATTCGGTTTACACCCCACCCCATTTTTTATTTTTTTTTGCATTTGCTATTTTGGTCGTGTTCTTGTTTTTTTGTGAGCTCGAAAATTTTGTCTTCATTGTTCTGTCTCATATACTGTGTCCATCTTTTTTGTTGTAGGAATGGAAGAACTCCGCAGTTCAAGAGAAGGCACAAGCTAGAATATGGCACACATCGTTCTGTTTTTAAAAGTTATGTCTCAGATTTTGTTTGGCGTCGAAAGTTCAGTGGAAATGATAGTATGTTTTATTTATGGTCTCAGATTGTTGAATTGTATGTATGTGAATAAATAAAATATGTTTGTCGCAACATAGAAACCGATAAACCCAAAACTGGGGTGGGGTGTAACCGAATTAGTACTTCAAACTTGACTCTTGTATTTTAAATTCTCTCAGGACAAAAAAAATTTAATCCGTATTTTCCCGATCCTAATCGTATAGCTTCATAAAAATAGGTTTTTCTCGCATTAGAATTCACTTTTTTGATCCACTCTTTTTTCAAACGAAAGCTGACACCTTGAGGAACATTGTGAAAGTAGCGACAAAAATGCTTTTGCCGTCTATGACCCATTAGCTAGGTCAAAAAGCGTTACCCCCTGTCTCAAATACTATGTAGAGATACGCAAACACTGAAACCTAAAGAGTCTTAGTCTGAAGAAAAATACATACCTTCATGTTTTCAAATCGATCATAACATGCAAAATAGCTAAGATCTAGTTGGGTCACATTTCCAGGCACCTAGGATAAGTTTATTTAGCAAATTTTTTAAAATTTTGAACTATTTAAAAAGTTTACTTGGTTGCAGAATGTCAAGCACCTAAAAAACAACAGATTTTTTCGTCGGAAAAGATTTGCAACGACCAAAAGAACACAACCTAGTATGGGTTGTACAATAAGACACCATACCAAGTGCACCCCACAGGTTTCAAACACGTCGAAAGGCGAAACCGACGTTGGCTTCTGTCATTGACCATTCTGAATGTGACCCTATTGTTTTCGGTTTTTTTTGAAAACAACACTTAAAAAGTTCGTCGTCACCTAGGGTTAGACACTTTTTTTGTTCTCTGTATTTATTTCCGGCGCTCGATTTTCCGACGCTCACCTTTCCGGTGCGCAATTTTCGCCCTCGCTCTGGAGAAGGATTGTGGCTGCACTTCAACTCTTGAGGGTACAATAAGTCTAGACTGAGTTTAAAGTGATTAGGACTGCTTGATGGTTGCGAAGTATTTAATTTAAATAACTAGAATAATTTATTGTGTCACCGTATTCTCTCTATTAATCCCACTCCCCAAAAGTCGGAAAATGTACTCGAAACTTCTTTATTCACAAACCCTCAAACTTTTCCTTCATCCGTTCCTTAACAACCTGAACATCCACTTCGAACTTCTTAGACGATGCGCTGCTCCCGCACATTCGTGCCCAGGCAATCATCTTCTCTCTCACCGCCGATCTGGAGGTTCTGTGCTCTTCGAAGTCCTTGATATGCAGGTAGACTGAATCATGAGGCAGACCCGTTTCCCGCGGTAAAGGAGAAGACGATTGCCTGGGCACGAAAGTATGGGAGCAACGCAGCGGCTAAGAAGTTCAAAGTCGATGCTCAGGTTGTGAAAGATCGGATAAAAGAAAGTGGGGTTGTGAATAAAGAAGTTTCAAGTACATTTTCCGACTTTTGGGGTGGGATTAATAGAGAGAATACGGTATTTTTCAAATCTTTTGAAATTTGCAATTGTAGCAAATGCTAATTGCGAAAACAACAAAAAATCATTGCACAGAAATGATTTAATGTCACTGTAAAGTTACAAGTGACATTATTTGAAAGCCATCAGAAAGTGCTAGTCACTTTGCACTCCATCAAGCACTAATTAGACAATGTGTAAATGCAAAAAGTATAGCAATAGAAAAGTTATCAGCCCTTTACTACTAAAAATCTACTTTTCACCGGCCATTGTCGAGGCAACTCCATTTCTTGACAACATTCACGGTGGTCCCTACCTTAAATAAAAAAGTAGCATGTTTTTGCACACCTTCGAAAATCTGAAAGTACCTTGGCAGCACAAAATTGCATGTCAGACGCAGCTTGCATTGGACAAGGGTCGGCTCGGAAATACATGTTCTAAAATTTTTATAGGAAGAATTTGTTAATACTTTAACAAATGCTAACCTGCAAAGCAGCCTTAGTGTAAGTTCTGAAAGAGCACTTGTCCAGGCAAGTGTCTGGAAGATTTCTTTCTTGACAGCAGGCCATGAATTTCTCGTCTGGACTTTGGGTCGACGATTTGCTGATGCTTCAACCTCTTCCTCACCCTGTTAAAAAGTATTCAGTCTATTCTCTTTAAATAAATTATCTATAAAATGAAAACCTCGAATTCTTCTCCTCTTTTAGGTTTTGCAATTCTCAGTGTTTTTGAGGAAGCAACTCTGGCTCGTAAACGATGGCAACCATACCTTAAAGTAATAAATAACAAATTAAAGAGTGGGAGGGTGTTTGAATGGTATACTATCGACCATATGAAAGTATTGACCGGATACACGACCGAATATATTGCCAAATTTAGCCTTGGTACCCATGTTAATTTTTTGAGCTTTTTCGATTTTTTTAAATTTTTCAAACTGAAACGAGGGATGAGCTATTTATTATCAAAAGAGTATCCCGGCGGTGCAGTAAGTAAGTTTTTGTGCATTAGCCCTAAAATTGTGATCCACTTGGTTTGATCCTACTTGGTGGCCCGTTATTTTTTGGCTTGTTTGGCCAATATGTGGTGTAATTCGACTTTTTTAGAGCCAGACTCGGAAACAGCGACCCCAATTATCTCAATACATCGGTTAATCAAAACAAAATGAATAGGGCACAACCAGGTGGGATAAAACCCGCGCACGATTTTGGGCCACCGAGGCCACTTTTTCGAATCGAAATAGATTTACTTCCTTTTATAAGCCTAGGCTAAGGCAAGAGTAGGACATAATTTGATCGTAATGAATCAAACGTATGGTTCAAACATACTTTTTAATTTTGCAAAAAAATCTATCCTGTCGGTATTGTATCCGGTCGGGGCTTTGGTCCGTTGGTCCTATTGTTGATTTTTACGTGTAATTTTTTGGAGGATACACGGCCAAAAAATGTGAACTTCACGGCAGGCTGAGAACCTGCCATGAACTTTCCCTAAAGTTAAAATGAGCTTTGGAAATACGTGCAAGTTCATTTCACTATCAGATGATATTCAAAACCCCGATTTGAAAGGAGGGGTGAAAGCTGTTAAGGAGATATTCTCGACACGAAAGGATTAGTCCAAGTTTTGTGTTTGTGGCTTAGAGCCATATCTTGTCAATAACTCGGTGTCGCAATGTCTAACAAACTTGTGCAGAATTAAAAGTTGGATTAGCATTATCAATATCAGAATCTATAAATTCAGTCAATAAATGTCCCAAAAACGGAAATGTAAAAAGAAAAGTAATCAACCTTTTTCGATGATTTTTCTTCCCTTTTAGATTTTTAGGGAATTTTTTGAAAGAATTTAGAAATTCAGATGTTGATGTTACTGATCCAACTTTTAATTCTGCACAAGTTTGTTAGACATTGCGACACCGAGTTATTGACAAGATATGGCTCTACACCTACATTTAAAAACACAAAACTTGGACTAATCCTTTCGTGTCGAGACTATCTCCTTAACAGCTTTCACCCTCCTTTAAAGGGACATGCCCACGCTAATAAGAGGTGGTGCCCGGGAATTCAAATTTTTTTCCTAATCATTAACTTCTGTACATATTTTTTAACTTGGTTTCTAACAAAACCATACCTAAAATTAAATTCTAGGCCTTGTTTTGTTAGAAACCAAGTTAAAAAATCCGTACAGAAGTTCAATGATTAGGAAAATTTTTTGAATTCCCGGGCACCACTCTTATTAGCGTGGGCATGCCCTTTAAAGCTCATTCAGGCTCGAACCTGCCTTAAACCTCTCCCTAGCCTACCCTCATGGTCACTTTTTTAGCCGTGTAGGTCGGCGAAGGTTAAAATGGACATAAATGATTTCCTAAATTACAAAAAAGCGAAAAAAAATCATTTTTGAGTACGTCGTAACGTTTGTCAGTTGACCCAGTTATAAGTTGTGCCAGTCGTAAAAAACCAAAACTGACTGTCCACAACCGTATCCTTGACCACATCCTCCTTGACAAACGGGTGGCGGTGGTGCACAGCCTACAAGGTGCAAAAAATGAGATATTATTCAACGGATATTATTATTCACCTCCTCCACCTCCACAAACTCCTGCAGCAAAACAGGCTTCGGTCAAAGGAGCAAGAAATGTTGCAGTGTCAGCAGGAATACAAGCAAACTGAGATCTTTCATTTCCAACACAGTGTTTGCCTGTAGAATTTTTAAAATAAAAAATGTAACCTTATCAGGTCTTCGGAAATTTCTGCGTTGACTCTGAAGTGACCAGCACCTTTAATAAGTTTACACAAAAAATTATTAGGACTATTATAGTTTCGCAAAAAATTACAGTTAAAATTCAGAATGAAACTTCGACGCTACTGGCTTTTACAACCTAACTACACAACCCCCTCTTCCAATATTTAAATATTAAATATTTAAATATTATATTTATTCAGGGGTACCAAAAACCAGGCTAATGGACAGCCCTAAGACTAACCTAGGGCCTACGGGCCTAGGCCAAAATTTTGAGGGACCAGGGTGTTAGTATAACCGTTTAGCTATTTCTGGAAGGGGGGGAAGGGGAGATAATACGAAATCGAGTAGCGCCGAAATTTCATTTGCGAACCCAACATTAAGTCTACAGTAGTTATTATAAGGATTATTATATACTGAAAGCATGAGGAAGCGTCATTAACTTCGGGTTCAACGCAGGAATTTTGCTTTATGACTGATTAGAAAAGCGAAATGGTCTCATTGGCAAAAAACTGCCATTGGCAAGAAAGATCACATTGGCAAGAGTTCATTGGAAAAGTGATTACGCCCCCAAAAAAGCGATTAAGCCCCCCCCCCTTTTGAAACAAACACCTGTGATCAGTGTTTGGACCTCGTACTTGGCTCGTACTTGGTACTTTGTATTTTTCGTCCTAGAAATTCTTCTTTTTTCTTAAAAGTTTTAAACTAGATGTCTTCAGAACAACCACAGGTATATTTTACAAAAAAATATACCTGTGTCGACATTATAAATCGTTATATATTGATATTTTAAGAGCAAGTACGAGCTCAAGTACGAGTGCTCGTAGCTGAGCTCGTACTTGCTCTTAAAATATCAATATATAACGATTTATAATGTCGGCACAGGCATATTTTTGTAGAAATATACCTGTGGTTGTTCTGAAGCCATCAGTTTAAAACTTTTCGAAAAAAAGAAGAATTTCTAGGACGAAAAATACAAACTATCAATACGAGCAAGTACGAGCCAAGTGCGAGGTCCAAACACTGCCTGTAATCAACTCGGTTGGTTTAATTGAAATTAAGCCAAACTGATTTTATATATAACGACCACGGCACTTGTGGATAATCGGTTCCTATTTTTTGCCTTGGTCCCCTGTTGTTTTTTAGCGCCACGATCACTTTATAAAATCACTCCATATAACGATCACCGTGGGTGGATCTTGACAGGAAAACAGCATTTTATATAACGATCACATTGATAAAAAATTGATAAAAAAATAAAAAAAATTAAATATCCTATATCTCAGCGCAGAGTACATTTTTCTAAAACTTTTTATCGTCTTTCTGAATCTCACGAGCTCTGCCGATTCTAAATTTTGATTTAGGATGTTCACGCCGATTTTGGATTTTTACCAAAAAAAATAGAATCAACTTGAAATTTTTTGCTTTTCAACAACGCGAAAAATTTAGCGGTTATTATTAAAGGAATAAGGTTGTTTGAAATCAAATAGAAAGTTTCTAACCTCTTTTTAAATCTCCCTTTTCCCTTATTTAGCCCATCTAAACTTCGGAGGTCTTTATCAAGCATCAAATTTGTACACATCTGTTTTTGCGTTTTTCATGTATCACGAGCTATACCGATTTCCAAAATTTCGGTTGAGGACCGAAATTTCTGGTCAACCTGAATTTTTGAAGCTTCCCAAGTCCTACCCCACGGCCATATGATGTTGGCTATTTGTATATATTCAGACATAACTGTATATGTGTTGCAAAAATTAAGGCGGTAAAGGGACGAATAACGATTTGTGACAATTTATGACCCAGCTTTTGGAAATTTTATTGAAAATCATTAATTTTCTAACAAAAATTTTCTTGAAAGTCGCCTCTAATATCAAAATGTCTTCCTGAACCCTAATCCGTTGAGATGAAATTCAAATAATTTTCAAGAGCTAAAGATATAGCAATTTTGAGTAGACAAGTCAGGGAATTCGCACCACTGGCCTACATGGATATCTCTTCTAGATATTATTTGAATCTTTAACGGATTTGGAAGACATTTTGGTTAAAGGCGACTAACAGACCCTTTTGAGAAATTTTTGTTAAAATTGATGATTTTCAATAAAAAATTTCTAAAAGCTGGGTCATAAATGGTCACGAATCGATATTTTACCCGGTAAAAGACTCAGACTTTTACTTTACATAAATGAAAACTACCATATATCAGCATAAATGTAAATCCTAACAAATAAAGGGCAAAAAAAGCTTTTAATTTATTTAAAATACTCTCACTACAATCATATAAAATATGTGTTTTTTTTTACTTTTTTATAACAAAAAATACTACCCTTTTGTTGAGATGTCGGCAACACCCATATTTTCTCTAATTTAGCGGCCCCCTCGAAAAGATATATCTCAGCTTAAAAAAATATTTTCTATTTATTCAACAAGAATTTTATTAAATTTAAAATAATAATAATAAGGTGGTTTAACCCAGAAAAAATGGGGAAAATAAAAATGGGGAAAAAACGGGGAGGGGGTGTCGAGTCAAGGCGAAAAATGGATCCTCATTCTAGTAGGGCCGTTGGGTTCTCAATTTTAAACCACCAGTCAGCTGAAAGACTTAAAAATGCTTATATATACAAGATATTTGCAATTTGGTGGTCTGTTTACACCAAGGCACAAACTAAGGAAGTATAAAGCAAAGCAAGAAGATCCAGTCATCTAGAGCATTACCTTTCCTTCCTCCTTATACATTTTCTTTTGGTTTGCAATGGGCTAGTGACTGTTTCCACAAATTGCTTTGGGCGCCCCCCTCCCTTTGCCTCAATTCATATAGCTGAAGTGGAAAAGAAGAAGACATGTTTGTGTACAACTTTCACTGCTTTTTTTTCTTTTGAAGCTGCCTATTAATGGTAGATGACGGTGCTAAACACAACAATCATCTGATGACTAATCCTTAGACTGGTCCAATTCATTTTTTGTAGTTAGAAAACTTTTTTTTCCGACTGGTTTTACAGCGATGACAAGAAATTGTATAAATAAAAAGCTTAAAAATGTTTTGCGTCATGATAAAATGGGGGCAGCGGGGTGGTGAATATTTTGAACACTCCGGTTCAAATACTCCTGGGTGAATACCCTATTTTTGGTCCATATTTTATTGTTTTATATACTATTTTGGTATCAAAATTATGCTCAGGCTTTTGGCTATGCAACTAAACCATCAGCACAGGCTTTTATAAGCTATTGGAGCTGACTAAGAGCCAATGCATAGCTTAAAAAGCTGCTTTTGTAATTATGAGCCAATTTCAAATAAGACTTGGATAATGATTTTCCGGGGTGTCAGTTTTTTTCCGACAGAGTTGTAGCATTTCTCAGGCTGAATAATTTTCATTTATAAACCTGGGTCATCGTTCTTATCCACACAAAAAGTTGAAACGGTATGTAAAGTTGAAGTACACGTGACCAAACTGACTCTTGCTTAAAGGGGCATGATCGTGCCCGATGGGAGAAAAGGCGCGAACCAGCAGTTCTGTTCTTCTCGATAAATTTTTAAATTCGTTCTCGTCTAGATTTTTTTAAGTTTTCTGTCTAGTTTTTAAAAGCAGTATAAGGTCATCTATATCAGATTTGACGCAGAACGAGTGAAAAATGGGACGATTCGAAAAAATTCGAAAAAACTGCTGGTTCGCGCCTTAACGCACGGGCATGCCCCTTTAAGAAACGGGCTTTCTTGCGACATATAATTGTCCATGAGTCATGTAAAAATTTCTGACATGTGGAGTTTTTTATAAAAAATTCACATTTTGGGGAGTGGCTTTTTTTGACTAAAGCAGCCAAATCGGCTAGGGAAGATTGCATAAACGAAAATCGCCAAAACGAAAATTGGAAAATCTCAGAATTGACCAGCGATGACAGCGGTGTACTAATATATTCTTATACAGGGTGAGCTAAAAAAAAAATAAGACCACATGCTCCAATAAGCACACATGCTCTAATAAGCCCACACCCTGGAAAAGGTTAAAAAATAAGCCCATCCCAAATCTTACGAAAATTTTCCTCCTTTTTCTCTAATCGAGTTTCTTTGAAAACATTTAAAAAGCCCGTTTGTTAGATCCTCAAGCTTAACTAGCATTCTAAGTGCAATTTCAAAGTTGCGAAACCTAACAAGTAAAAGTCTACAAAAATAACCAACACATAAAAAAGCCAATGCATAGCTAATGCATTGTCAAACGTTTCATGCCAGAGTGGCGAAAGTTTTATGAAAAACCAGTCTTTGACGGCTTACTGAGGTGGAGGGGCTTCAAATGGTTGGTTCTTTGCTAGTATTCACCTGAAATCAAGACATTGATAAAGGTCTTGACAATAGTGCACAAATTTATGCGCCGCGCTTCACGCCATCTTTCACTTACATTAGCCACTGGCGCATGTGGCAGCTGCGGCAGCGATCTAACTATGATCTTCACTGGCGAGCTAGGAGCGGACTGGATGAGAGGATCGGATCTATACGGAGGGAGACAGCTGTGCTTCTTCGGCAGGCAATTCAGGAAGACTTTGCGTGTTCGATCCACCAAGAGATTCTGGAGCATCATCGCATTCACCGGTATCTGATAAAGGATTTTTTTAAACTTTTTTTCCAGATTGTGTCCAGATTACCCTACAACTAACGGAGCTACTTTAAAATCATCATTAACCGCCTAAACTACCGTAAGTCATATAAAACCATCGTTAATATATAAAAACGTACTCAACAATCATAACCACCCAAAAACCATCTTACACCGTCCAAAAACATATTCAACCACCAAAGCCACCCCAAAATTCTTTTAGTTTGGGTTCAGGGTGATTTGGACATAATCTGGATATTTCAAAAAAATTGTACAAATATGCCTAGGTCCCTTTACTGTTGTAAATGGCTGTAAGCATAGTCGTCGAGTTGACCCCTCAACTTTTTAGAGGTCAACTTTTCTTCAAAAGGGCTAAAATATCAATTTGTCACCGCACTCGAACTTTCTACAGGGTGTCCATAAAAAGTTGCAGCATTTTAAAACTTTTTTTAACTACCATTATATGAGCAATCTTTTAATAAATCAGTTAAAAATTAAATATTATCTTGTAGCCCTGAAATTTATTTTCGACTGCACTATCGTTTGTACATTTTGATCAGTAAAAGCCACAGCCCCTTAAATTCAAATCATAATCACTTTCAAACAGCAAAACGCCAAGAGATTTTGAAAAAAACTTTTTTCAACATGTTTTTTTTAATTTCACGGCCCCTTAAATTTGAATCCTAGTGCAGTTCAAGAATTTTTTTTTGCAAAATTCAAACTTTTAAGCGCATACCGTGATCTTCTAATAAGGACCATGGGGCTTATTTTCAACCCCTCTTTGGAGGTGGGCATTATTAGAAGGTGGGCCTTATTAAATATTTATTTTTGGCCTTATTAGGCCTTTTGAGGCTGGGACATTATTTTTCAACACCTCTAAAGAACTGGGGCCATATAGAAGGTGGGGTCTCAATACAAGGTGGGGCCTTGTTAGAAAATATATGGTATGTTATTTTTTTTTTTTCTTCTACAGTTTTGAAAATGGGCAATTCAACGCTTTTACGGCAAAGATTCGCTTTTCAACGACTTTTACTATCTCAAAACTCTATCTTTATTAGTCTGAAAACAACAAATTCTATTAAATTAGCGGAGAACAACAATAATAACAACGAGAATGAATGATTATTTCTTGATACTGACAGAGAAACACATTCTTTTCAACGCAGCCTGTTCTTGGCGAGCCATCATCTCTTGGACAGAAGAATCTCTTCCAAAAACTTCTTCCTTGCACCATTGAACCACCTGAAAATACAAAAAAATATTGGACAACATAAACGACAGACGAAAAGTGCAAATTGACAGTCTTTTCACAATAATCTATATACCAAAAGATAGCCCAGACATTCAGCTACAAGAATAATTGAGCCGATTTTGTAAAGTTTATTTTAGAAACTAGAGACCGTTTAAAGCAAACAACCGCATTTTTCCGAGTAAAATCAGGGTTTTTTGCGTTTTCTGTCTAACTTTGCATAAAACACCCCAAATTTGCATTTTTTGCATACCTCTTTGATACCAAACTTAGCAATTTAGTCCTCTATAAGGCCTCAGCCTCCTTTTTAAGGTTTGAAAAGTAGCTTGATATATCAGGCAGTTACAGTTGCAAAACCAGATAAACTTTTTTTGGCATATATTCCAAAAAAACTTTGTCATCTCAAAAAGTTGCGTGTTTTCGGGGCGAGTAATGGCTATTTTTAATGCTCTTGATGTGAAGAACCGTTTCCAAATAAGCTAATGCGATATAAGTAAAAATAAAGTTAGCAACAACCTCAGGTTACATGGATTACAGCTTCAACATTTCAGTCAATTTTCAAATTTTTTCATTTGGCGCAAAAATTCAAAAGTGATTATGTTTGAATTTTAAGGGGCTGTGAAGCATGAAAATAGTTAGTTTAAAATATGCAAAACACTCCTTAAAGGGGCATGCCCACGCTAATAAGAGGTGGTGCCGGGAATTCAAATTTTTTCTTAATCATTAAACTTCTGTACATATTTTTTACTTGGTTTCCAACAAAACGAGGCCTAGAATTTGATTTCAAGAATGGTCTTGTTAGAAACCAAGTTGAAAAATCCGTACATAAGTTCAGTGATTAGGAAAAAATTTGGAATTCCGGGCACTACCTCTTATTAGCGTGGGTATGGCCCTTTGAAGGACTTGGTTTTTGAACGCATCGACATTTCCAAAATTTGAATTGGCCGGGGACACTTTTTATCATCGAGACCAGTTAAATTTGAATATGAATTATTTTTTATTTGCATTGAAAATTAAATTTTTTGTTTTAGTCCAGTTTAAAATAAATTTCATATAAGTAGCGATGAAAGTAGCCGTAGTCGTTCGATCTGGCAGTTTCAAGCAACGTTGAGCTCGACTAGTGAGTGGTTCTATATTTTGATAAAATTTTAAATGCAAAGAAAAAATAATTTGAAAAATAATTGTTTGAATATTTTCAGAGTAAAAAAGTGTCCTCGCCAATTCAAAATTTGGAGATGCCACTGCGTTCAAACACATAGTCCTTCAAGATCCAAAAATTTAAACGGGGGGCGGGGGACCAAGTCACAAATGCTGCATTTTTGAAACCTAAAAATACCATACCCATTTTACTTTCAAGTTTTTCGCCATAAGATTAGTCATTAGTCAATATAATATCGTATTTATATAGTACAAACTCAAAAGTCAAATTCGCATGGTATTTTTAGTTTCAAAACTGCAGCATTTATGCCTTGGATCCCCTGTTTAAATTATTGTTTTGCATATTTTTATACTTTTCTGCATAAAAATACAACAAACAATGTGTGCAATCGAAAGAGGAGATCAGGGCTACAAGATGATGTTTTATTTTTAACTGATTCATTGAAGATTTCTTTAAAAATCGTCGTTAAAGAAATTTAAAAAAAATGCTGCAGTTTTCATTGGACACCCTGTACAAGAGGCTTTAACAGAAATTCAAAATCTTTTCCTACAAATATATAGCAAATGCTGACCCCTGAGTGAATCTGTTACCCCTCAACATTTTTTATCCACTGATTTTTACACGTCAAATATTCATTAATCACTCGGAAACACTGTCCAAATTTTTGTGTAGATCTCAAAAAGTTGCTCTAAGGTCATAAATATCAAATAATAAAATATTAAGAAAATATTTAAATTTTTGAATTGAGCAAAAGTTGACCCTAAAAGTCGACCCCGCTATGATGCTGGGTCAAGATTAATTAGCTGCTGGGGGTATAGGTAAAGTTGTTCAAAAGAATTTTTTTTTAAGAAACTTGCTCGCTGTATCGATTATTTCTGGACAAGAAAAATCACAATTTGAAATAGGGACATTTTAAGTAGAGATAGGGACAAACAATATATCGGTTGGGATATTGTGTATTGGGTCAATAAAGGCACTAATATTAGTGTATTGGGAGATTGGTTCGTGTGCTTCGAAAATATTGGTACCATAAAACCTCTAATAGTACCCCCCTTGATTCAAAATCGTTATTTGGCATTGTGTTTTAGACTTTTTTTACAAAACTTGTCTTTTGCAAGTTACACGCATTTTGTAGCTCATCTTAATGCTACAAAATGGGTGGTAACTTACAAGAAAGCAGTCTTCAAAAAGTGAGTCAAAAACGCAACGCCACAAACACTATTTTGAACGAGGGGTTCACTATTAGAAGTTTTACGTATTGATTTTTGACAAGATATTAGCGCTAAATAATGAATTTTTTATCAAGCCTTTCAACTTGCAAGAAGTTGATTCTCTGAAAATAATTTGTAGCCAACTATACATCTGCAAAACCCCGCATGACGAATTTTTCAAAATTTCTCATGCACATGTCTTTCCCCAAAATATTTCATAAACAGCTTTTTCTCTTAGATTTTATTTTTTTTAGCACAGATGCAACTAAAGAAAAAAAACTTGGCGTACGTGGTGCTACATACACACTGCTACATCCACACCAATATATATATGCTCCTTTTTCAGTTGAAATAAATAAAACAACTGAGATTTTCTTTTTAAGAAGCACATATGAAGTTTTCAATCATTTTGTGAAATAGTCAATCTGCAATTTTGTTCCAACGCTAGTTTTTTTCCATGCTTTTATAATTTGTCATATTATGTTGGAATATTTGAGCATTCGGTTCATTAAGGACCATTGGCGTCTCCAGCAACGGTTGTCCCCCCCAATTCAAACTTTTTTTCTTTATCGTTGGATTTATTTGGTTTCTAACAAAACTATACTACAATTTAAATCTCTAGGCCTTGTTTTGTTAGAAAACAAGCTGAAAAAATGCTAGGTGAAACCTGCTTAACGAAAACCTGCTTAACAAAAATCTGCTAACGAAAACCTGCTTAACGAAAACCCGCTTAACGAAAACCTGCTTAACGAAAACCTGCTTAACGAAAACCTGCTTAACGAAAACCTGCTTAACGAAAACCTGCTTAACGAAAACCCCGCTTAATCGCGCGAAATCAAATATTTTGCTATGAAAAATAGATTATTTCGTTTTAACCTTAATTTTTTATTCTCTTAACTGATGTTGTCTGTTCAACTTTTAGTTATTATCATTTTTACATTATAATTACTTATTTTAAGCTTACTTACACATTTTAAAAGCCTGATAAATAGAAACTTTCAGTAACTTTTTTGCAGATTACGGATGAAAATAGGGTTGCAGTTTCCGAATCACCACCCCTCCCACACTCGACCACCCCTCGATCCACAGGGGGGGGGGTATCATGGTTTTTTAGTCAAAATTTGAATTGGCGCCTTTTGAATTTTAAAGGATAAAGGTCTGTATTGGGAGGGGAAGGGAACAAAATGGGCCACTTTATGCAGAACATTGTAAATTTGAATAACTATATACTCGACTGCCTCACCATGTTTTTCAACTGGCCGTGGCAAAAAAAGACTCTATATGCATTTTATGGTCAAGAGTACTTCTCGAATCATGTCTAAAGGAGTGTGTGCGCGCATCTCTAACTCTCAAGCCCCCTGCTTGAGGGCTTGGGCTTGGGGGCTTTGGAGTTGAGATGCGCACACCCACATACCTTAGACACAAATCACTCGAAAGTGACTCTGGATGCATGAAAAGCATGCATACCAGAGTTTATTTATGCGGTAGGCCCAGATTTTCAACATCTTCTTGTTAGTGGCCCTGTGTTTTTGATGGCCCCTTTTTTTCCCTTCCCCTCCAATACAGACCTTAATCCCTTTAAAAATATCATATCATGGTTTTTTAGTCAAAATTTCGAAAATTTGAATTGGCGCCTTTTGAATTTAAAGGGCATTAAGTCTGGTATGGGGAAGGGAAAAAAGGGCCACTAATCACACAGGGCCCACTACAAGAAGATGTTGAAAATAGAAATTTGAATATGGGCCTACCGCATAAATTAAACTCTGTATGCATGCTTTTTCATGCATCCAGAGTCACTTTCGAGTGATTGTGTCAAAGGCTATGTGGTGTGCGCATCTCAACTCCAAACCCCAAGCCCCTCAAGCAGGGGGCTTTGAGAGTTAGAGATGCGCGCACAACTATACCTTAGACATGTCCGAGAAGTACTCTTGACCAAACAAATGTATAGCATCTTTTTTTTGCCACGGCCCAGTTGAAAAACATGGTGAGGAGTCGAAGTATTAGTTATTCAATTTACAATGTTCTGCCATAAAAGTGGCCCCCTTATTCCCTTCCCCTCCCAATACAACCTTAATCCCTTTAAAATTCAAAAGGCGCCAATTTCAATTTTTGACTAAAAAAACCATATGATACCCCCCCTGTGGATCGAAAAAAAAAATTTTTCTTCAGAAATAAAAAAACAGCCGGCTTTCTCAGGAAATCGGGGTCGAAAAAACGAATATGATGTTATCTCATCCGTTTGAATCACTCCCCGTTGATCTGAACTCAAGCCGGAAATTAGTTTTATTCTCAGTTACTTTATTACTACTTTCCCTTTAAGATAAACATTTAAAGAAATCTTGAAATAGATAATTAACCAAATTTCTCTTGTTAAAGAATTAGTGCTCTTATTGCAAAATCAAATAATTAATTTTGCTTTGATGGTCAATACACAAAAAATCGCGTTTAGTCGCGACAAATGGCCCTTTAACAGGTGAAGATAAGTTCAAAGCCTTATCTTTCATCAATGTTAGTATCATATTTCTTTTCTTCTAATAGCATTTTGTAGCCCTGGACGCCAATTCAGTCTAACAGATAAGGGAGAAGTCAAAAAATTATCAGGATATGTTGTGATGTGTGTTTTAGCTATCCTTACCACAGTTATCACCATAAGTTTGATAGGTGATGATTGAAAATCGATAACTTTAGCTGAAACACTCACGATAAACTTTTCTCTTAGCACTTATCTGTTTATCACTTACCGTAAATGCCCTAATTGAAGCCCATGGGCTAAAATTAGTAACTCTTGATCAGAAACGCATATAGAGTCTCTTTTTGCCACGGCCCATGTTGAAAGAGATGGTAAGACAACCAAAAAAGTTCAAAATTCACTTTTCTAGTGTTTTGCCATGAAAGTGACCCTTTTTATTCTCTTACCCTCCCAATAATGCCTAATTCCCTAATTAATTTAATGCCAACTTATTAATGCCAACTTTTCATATTTCTTGCTGACTCAAGTCCACAAAAAATGAAAATATGAATGAAAGTGACGAATGATGTGTCGTTCTGCTGCCTAGAGTCTTGGCTACCGAATAAAAAAAAGATCTCGTCGAGACACAATAAAATCAAAAAGATATGGCCGAATAAAATCGGACGAAATTTGGCGAACCCTGTAATGCCTAACCCCCCCCCCCCCCCCTGAAGTCAGATAAAAAAAAGTTTATTTTGAGGCGTGTTATATGCTTGAGGATGTACTTTTTATGTTCTATAACAATTTTTTGAGATGAAAATGATTTTAATGCTGCTTGTTGCTACAAGCACGATAAGGTATGCAGTTTGTAGTCAACGCAAACTCCTGATCAAGAATCAAAATTAAATCTGCTAGCTACTCATGAGTGTCACATTCTCCTTTTACCCGATCAATCATTCACCAAACAAGCCATTCATCGTTACAACGGGCCTTTATCCTCAAGAAAAACCAATGAAATTAAGACAAAACTGGGGTTGGGCCTAAAGCATACTGGAATGTAAGTTACAGTTTATCACAATACAGTCAACTGTGGAGACCGGCGAAATCGGGTTCGTTGAATTGAGGTTCCTTAAGTCAATAATCAAGTTTAAGGACCATGCAACTTTATAAGCACAGCAATTTAGTAATTTTGAAATCGCGCGGACGAACCTAACTTGTTAGAGATGTTTTCAAATGGGTTTTGGTTTGCATGTCCATATTTTTTCAAAATTTGGAGTTACCGTTTACTAGTCGAACCCCATTTAAGAGCTATTAAACTCTCTTAAATAAATAATTTTTCAAAATCCGAGTGTTGAGATATAGCCTTTAGAAAAAAAACATTTTTTTAAAATGACTAAAATCCACATTTTTCAATTTTTTCGGATTTTTGGTCATCTTTCAGAAGAATTTTTTTATAAAGCCATATCTTTAAAAAATCATCCTTCAAAATGAGTTTCGCAGCTTTTCAGAAGCGCTGGAGCATATGATAATAAGATGTTGCTGAAGCGCTCAAACCGGAATTATAATTTTGACGAGTTAAAGTGACGAAAATGTCTGTCCACATCTTAAAGGACCATTGCCGTCTACGGCCACGGAAATTTGGATTTTTGAATTGGCGGGGGTTATTTATTTATTTTCATTTTAAATTATAATTTATGTGTATAGGTCGAACCGAGTCTTCCGGAATAATAAGTAACTTGTAGTGCAGTGGCTGTGTTAGATCTTGTCCGGTCTGGCAATGTCAAGCAACATTGGGCTCGACTAGTAAATCATTTCAAAATTTTGGAAAAATTTAATTTGTAAACTAAAATATTTCTAAAAATATTTTCGCAGTAATTTAGCTGTCCCCCGCCAATTCAAAAACTCCAAATTTCCGTGGCCGTAGACGGCAATGGTCTTTTAAAATGACCTTACATGTGTCTAAAGCCAACTAATCAGTTTTAAAAATTTCTCGATAAAACTTAATATAATATTTCGAAAGAGGATGAATAGAGCTACAAAACTCGCGTTTTGAAATTTTCTCGTACGAATTTTTTTACCTTCAATTACGGAAAGTTTTTATTATTGGCACACTCGTTAGACCCTTATTCCGTTTTTTCGCATTATATTTTTCGAAATGTCAAAACCATTCCGAATCTTGAGTATTGGCCTGGTCTTAGTCAAAAAATGTTCAACATCCTTAACATCCGATCTAAATTTTTTCGACAACCTATAATCTTCGAATTGTTTTCAGGAGCACAGAGTTGCAAAAACTGCAAGCTTATATAAATGAGATATTCGATAAAGTCAATGAAGTTTATGCAGATACTAATTTTAATGGTATTCGACTGAAAATCACTACAGAAATAAAGGTTGGTTAATAAAATACAAAAAATTATTGCAAAAGTTTTAAAGGGTTTTTTTCTTTCTTTTACTTTTTTTTTAAATGTAAAAATTAAAAAATTGGTCGAAAAATTTAGAGCAATTTGGGCTAAAGTGCATTATATCGCCTCCTACCAAAACAGCCCAAAAGCATGTTTTTTCAACGTATTAGCACCTGAAACGTGTTAAAAACATGTTTTTAACGCGCGGCCGACCATTTTTTCGGCCATTTTCACTCAGTCAATAGCTCATTCGGTTGCCCTAAATTTTTCTGCCTTGAGGGACCAAGGTAAACCACCCTAGAAGAGTATCCAGATACCTTAAAGATAGTATTCAAACATAGTTTTGTTGAAATTTAGTTAAAATTTAGTTGCATGCATTTTCATGCAATCAGAGTCACTTGCGAGGTATTTGTGTCTAAGGTATGTGGGTGTGCGCATCTCAACTCCAAGCAACCAAATCACCTGCGCCTCCTTTGGGGGCGCAGGTGGTTTGGTTGGTTAGAGATGTTTACTTCCCTTAGACATAATTCCAAGCGACTCTTGGTGAAAAATGTATACAGAGACTCTTTTTTGCCTAGCTCCAGTGACCAAAACGGGCAGAATACCTTTTTGTTTTTTTGCTTTATAAATTAGTCAGCTATTTCGAAATGAAAAATAATGACCGAAATCTTTCACCTGTAGTCAAAAAAAATTGTCAACAAAATTGAAGAAATGACTCGCAAAACAAAAGCCTAGAGTGTCCTCTTTTAATAGACAAAAAATCTTGCCGAATTATCTGAAAATAAAACCAGTATGACTAAAACAAAAAGGACGGCGAATTTGGGATACCCTGTATATACTGATGTTGCCCGATTTGTCAGCTTTTTGTATATTTATTGAGGATTCAATTTGATAGAAGAAAAAATGCAGCTCTAGAAAAAACTTAAGAAAAAATGTATGACGTTGTTAAAGGGAGGGTGAAAGCTGTTAAGCATGTGGTCTTGACACGAAAGGATTAATACAAGCATTGTGTTTTTTAAATGTGGCTTCAGAGTGCCATTTTGCTATGTCAGACGTCAGATTTCCATGTCAGACAAACTTGTGCAAAATGAAAAGTTGGATTGACATCATCAATTTCAGGATTTCGAAATTCCTTTCAAAAGTGCCTTAAACAAAAAACTTTTTTCGATGATTTTTTTCCCTTCTCCATTTTTTGTTTTGGGTCATTTTTTGAAGGAATTTAGAAATTCTGATATTTATAACGCTGATCCAACCTTTTAATTCTGCACAAGTTTGTTAGACATCGCAACACTTAGTTGCCGACAAAATTTAGCTCTAAAACTACATTTGAAAAGCACAAAACCTGGATAAATTCTTTCGTGCTTCCGTCCTTAAAGGAGGGGGGGGGCAAGCTAATTAGGTTTGAAAAAGTGGCCTCCATGGCGCAGTGCGTAATGGCTGCTCACGTACTTCGAGTTCGGATCAAGGGTGTTCACGTAGCCCTAGATCCGAACTTGAATTTGAACTCGAAGGTGTTCACGTACTTCGAGTCCGACTTCAAAATCGGACCAGAAGTTATTTATTTAAATAACTTGGATCACTGAGAATCTAAACCAAGAGTGGCCAAAGGCCACTAAAAGTTGCTTTTCTAGGGGTTTAATATAGAAAAAGTCCGTAGGTGTTTACGTAGCCAAAAATCCGAACTTGAACACAAACTGGAAGTGCGTGAACAAGCCATAAGCGTTTGCGTTTTTTTGCCCAAAATGGTGTTGCAGGTTCGATCCCACGTGGTAACATACTATTTATTTTGGCTTGTTTGACCAGTTCCAGGGATTATTTGGGTCGCTGATTCCGAATCTGGCATGAAAATAGTCTAATGATCTCTGAGACTGGTCTAAAAGCCCAAATAAAAAACAGCATGTCACCACGTGGGGTCAACCTGCAACGCCATTCTGCGCCAAAAAATGCAAATGCTTATTCACTGCGCCGCCGAGGCCACTTTTTAAACCTTAGTAGTCTTACACCCCCTTCCCCCCCCCTTAACAGCTTTTACCCCTTCTTTAAAATAATTAGGTCAGTTCTTTTCAGTCCATAGACTACTTTTGCAAGAAACAGCCTCTTTCGGTGCTGTGTAAAAATGAAATAGTGTGGATACTTTATCTGCAACTAAACAAGTCATCGAATTGTTGAAAATGTATAAGCTTATCGCTGATGATGCCTCTAATGACAAAGAAGATAAAATGCGAAAAAATAAAAAGAACTTACATAGTAAACAGTTTCCAAATTACTGTTTGGTGCTGTTTTTAGGCAGTAAATCTGAAATAGCACATAACCCTTACGAAAAGACAGCTCGTAAAAATAAGGATTATGCTTCTCTTAGATACTACTATGTAGATCTTCCTGAACAAGGACGTACTTTCGCTATGATTCCTAGCGGATATGATAATTGTAAGTATTCAATAAATAATTAATTGTTTTGTTAAAATATTTCTGACAATCTGACTTGGATATACCCCCTCGCCAAATCAACTTTTTTAAAAAGTGTTTCCAAACACCCTATATCGACTTGAAATCTCTTCAGAAGCTCAAAAAGACATTATTTTTGGATTCTGGTCGATAAAAAATTGAGTTTCGGGCATTTTAAACTTTAGACTATTTGACTTTCAAGATGGGACTTGGCAAAAAGGCCTCTAAATGCATTTTTCATCAAAAATCTTGCTCGGAATAATGTCTAAGGTATGTGGCTGTGCGCATCTCTAACCTACCAAGCCCCTTGCGCCTCCAAAGGAATCGCAAGGGGCTTGGAGTTGAGATTCTTGGAGTTGAGATTTTAAATTAATAGACACAAATCACTCGAAAGTGACTCTAGATGCATGAAAAAGCACGCATACCAGAGTTTCTTTATGCGGTAGGTTCCAGTATTCAGAACTATGTAAAGCGCGTCAGCCGGGCTAAATTGCTACTGGGTTCGGTTCTCAATCCGACTTTGCCTTTTTGATGATTTGATTATTAGTTTACAAAACAAATTCCTGAATATTTTCTGAACAAAAAGTGTCTCGCATGCATTCAAATGTGTGAAATTTTTTGTTGTTGGCAACGGCTATGGTCTTTGAACCTTTAACCCTCAAGCGCCCACCCCACGGTGTGTCGAAATTGAAAAAGTGCAAACTCGTGGTTTTCGCTTCGAGACAAAAATGTGTATTTTTTGTTGAGTAACTGTTT
Organism: Ditylenchus dipsaci; assembly: GCA_004194705.1. Taxonomy (NCBI): domain Eukaryota; kingdom Metazoa; phylum Nematoda; class Chromadorea; order Rhabditida; family Anguinidae; genus Ditylenchus; species Ditylenchus dipsaci. The sequence continues at coordinate 74,525 of SADC01000481.1, forward strand.
TTACAGTTTTCAATTAACTTTTGTTCAATTGTTTGATTCTTTTCCATGACTTTGATCAGTGTAAGTCATTTATAAGACCGAAAGACCAAATTTAAAAGTCGATTTTGGAGGAATTTTGAAATGTGGTATGATATGACTTTTTATATACCAAATAAATCAAAATAGTGCGATAATTAAAAAAAACATTTTTCACAGAAAAATTGAAATTAACATTCAAATTTCGTACAAAAAAGAATGCCACAGGAAATTTGCGGCTTGTGGATTTGACACACCGTGAACCAGGATTAATTTGACCCTATTAAAATTAATTTTCTAGTATTTTTTCATTGGAGATACAAGAGATTTAGACATTGGAGGATTTTGTGATAACAACTATCACCCAGATAGCCCATACCTTTCTCGACACAACATCTCCTATGTGGAAACCCACGGTGCTGATGAAAAAGGTCAACTGATTAAAGATGATATTTTGAAAGATGAATTACTTTACCGTATGCTTGCTCATGTTGTCGGACATGGCGCTGGAGCAGGGGTAATAATATGCTTTATTAAATGCTATTACAACCAAACTTCGTTCATCCGACATTCCCAAATGTTTGTTCCCGCCTTGGTTACGACACTTTTTTGCTCAATTTTCGAAGTCTTTTGTCAAATGTGATTCCTAAAAGTTGAAGTGCAACCCTCCCTCTCCAAAGAGTATAAATTCTCTATCCGTTGAAGAGTGTGGTGCATATTCACAAAACTCTAAAAACCCTTTTGCCGCGCAGCGGCGAAATAACTCGCTATTTCTACGAAAAATAATTTATAATAATAAGTGCAAGACCCCCAACTCATACCCTTGGTTTTAGTATTTTTGGAGGGGGACGCACTTCATATGCTGTCACAGATTCGCAAGTCTAGTCTGAAATATTGCAAGGATTCTGATTTTGCCGGTCGTTTTCCCAAAATCTTTAAACTTCGCCATAAAGACCGCGGATCTCGGTCATTTTTTTCTTTCAACGAAATGTAAAGATTTTGGAAAAACGACCAGCAAAATCAGAAACCTTGCAATATTTCAGACTAGATCGGGGAATCAAATTTGGCAAAAGACTTTAAAAATGGAGCTAAAAAGTGTCGGACCCAAGGCGGGAACGAACTTTTGGGAGTGCCGGATAAACCAGGTTCAACTGTGTACTAAACAAGGTTTTAAGCATGACGAGCATTATGAAGATTTACCTTGCTATGATCACAACCAAACATATCTGATGAGCGATAAAGTTCATTCAGTCGGCACTAACGAGTTCTACAATGCCCAGAATTCATTCTCCAATGCACAGTGACCTATTGTGCACAGCATTACACCAACTTGTAGCTGGAAAACTTCCTAAAAGCAAATCTTGTTTGAAAAGTAAGATCTTAGTTTGATAATCATTTAAAGCGACCCACCGGGACTACAATTTCAAAAACCTCTGAAAGGGAGAATATTTTAGAGCGGAAGCCATTTTGGAGAAAATGCGGACCTTAACTTGCTAGCTGTTCAGAACAAATATAGCTAACAATTGAAAACAATTATAAGGTTTACTAATAGTTATCCGGGCTTTATTAAAAATGTTTTTATGAACATGTTTTAATTTTTTTTGATACCTTATACTAGGGTCTGCAGGCGCCTATCGGGGCCTATGTCGTTCGGGAACATTAGTGTTTCGGATACTATCTCTGTTGTTCGGGTAGAACATCCCCTACCTGTTAACCCACCTACTCTACCTCGCCTATCCTCGCCTACCCTTGCCTATCCTCGCTACCTTCGCACTTTATATCAAAAATTGACTGTAGAGATTCCACCTGAGCACTTAACTATCCTATCTGGCTACCTACCCACCCTAACTGGCCATTTACCTACCCTACCTGGTAGAAAAGTGGGCTTGAACACAAAAATTTACCTTAAATCCAGGCTAAATTCACCATCTCCAATTTGGAGGGCAGAAAAAAATTTAGAAGCAACTTCAATCATACTTGAATTTTAAAAATTTAAATAGCTAAAAAAAATTAAAAAATTTGAACAAAAAATTTTTTTTTTTCTTTTTTTTTAACGAAAGCTGACATTCAGGCGGATCCAAAAAAATTGGCGAATTTAATCAAACATGTTTTTTTGACTCACTTATACTCTTTAGAAGTCAAAAAAGTGCCCAAAAAATCAAAATTTGGGGAAAAACTCGAAAATTTCATTGACAACCTCCGATTCTGACATTGCCAAAGTAATGTTTGACCCCGACTTACCTCGGAAAGTTTTCTCAGAAAAGGATTTGGACCACTCCCAATGAATACGGTAGTTTAATTATTACTTTTTTCGCGCCTTTTTTTGCGCAGCTCCAGTGACCAAGACATGATAGAAAACCTTTAATAGGTATCCAGTGCCCTATATTTTCAACTATAAGGGTCGGTATCATGATTTTGGTCAAATTTTTTTTTTCTCGGAAAGGGTCTTCCTTATTTTTTTTTTCGTGTTTTCTGCCTATATAAGGCCATAAAATTTTGATAGAGGCTGACAAAACGCGTTTTTGGACCAGGGGGTGAAGAAATTCTTGCCTTTTTATACAAAGCCTTTGTGGCACTAGTAGATAATCGGTTGTTATTTTTGCGTTGGTCCCCCCTTGATGTTTTTTAAAGAAAAAAAGGAACCTATTCTCCGCTATTCTCGGCTTTTCTTAGTCAAATAAAGGTCGAAGTTTCTACGGCAAGCTTTGCAGCACTCTTTATCATATAAGTTTTTAAAAAATTTAAGCAAATCTACAAATAAAGCGATTGACATCTGGAGCTCCAGTGTTCGAGCCTATTAACACCAACATAAACCTAGAGTTTGCTAAAAATAATCTTGAAAAGATTATCGAAGAAGTTCAAAAAGTTAAACCCATAATAACAGAAGATCATCCAAAGTATGGAAAAGTGATAAAATTGGTCAAAAAACCAATGTCTCCAATGCTGGAAAATTTTACAGTCAAGTTAAAACTAGCGTAGATAATGGGTTTAGTATCAAAGCCAGAGATGTTAAGTTAGACAAGGCTTTTGAAAAGTCAGCTAACCGGAGTACAGTGTGGCTGGAGCAAAACAAGCCTTTTACTATGCAGCTCTTGTGCTTGCAGCTCGGTCAATAGCAGTAGAAGATAATGGTTCAAGAAAATCTCTTGAAAATCTTCAGAGCCAGCTAGAATCCGATTGCTCGTATACTAACCATGTCTACACCGAAGATTATTTTTTTAATGTACAATGGAACAATTTTGGAGACAAAGGTATTTATCATACATTCAACTCTTTCAAATTCGGCACCTCGATAAATTAGCACTCTCAGTAAATAGGTAACAGACTGATTTGGTTGCCTGACAAAGAAATTCAACAACGCTTACCCGACAAGCCGTCACTCTCGATAAACTGACAATCCTCAGAAGTGGCAGTTTATCGGGAATCGATTGTATTAGTAAAATCTGAATGCTTAGGTTGTAATAATAAAACTGATCAAAAACTATAGAAATTAAGGCACGTTCACAATGAGTGTCGACCTGAGTGTGAGATTTGGGATGTTTTAACACGGGAAGAGCTGTACTTTTTTTTCTTGACCAAAACTTTTTTCTGTTGGTTTCATTTTGTAGCTAAGATTCAGGGCTTCAAAATGAGGTATTGACAAGCCACATCTGAAATGAAAAATTGGGGTAAAAATGCTTAGGTCCGCACTCAGGCCCACACTCTGTGAGTGTCGACCCGAGTGTCGACTTGAGTGCGGACCTAAGCATTTTTACCCCAATTTTTCATTTCAGATGTGGCTTGTCAATACCTCATTTTGAAGCCTGAATCTTAGCTACAAAATGACACCAACAGAAAAAAAGTTTTGGTCAAGAAAAAAAAGTACATCTCTTCCCGCGTTACAAGAACGCTTGGGTCGACACTTTTATGTGAACGTATCTTTAATTAGTTTTATCGCTTTGTTTTCAAATAACGAGTTTCAATTTTAAGATACACCTTAGGGATTCACCCTAAAAGTACAGTCAAAGCTCTACATGACGTTCAGCCTGGGGACCGCCTCAGGTGAACGTTATGTAGAGCTGAACCTTATGAGGGGTGATCGGGACTTATCATATATTGGGTACCGGTTTTTGAAATTGGACCTCCGTAATGTTTTTTTCAAAAATTTTTTTTATCGAAGTTGTAAAAACTATTTATTATTTATATTTTATATTTGCACAAAACTATTTATATTTGCAGTTATAAACATTTTCAGCGAAAAAAATCTTTGGTACAAAAATTTCAGAAATAATTATTTTTGCCTTATTCACCAAATCTTTTAAGACATTTTATGAGAACACAAAAAATCTAAAAAATGACCTTGGGCGCCCAAGGCAAAAAAATTTTTTTTGATGTTTTGATGCCTGAAATTTTTTCTGCTGAAAAGGGTTTATAAGTGCAAATGAATAGTTTTTGAGACTTTTGGAGTGAATTTTTTTAAGAACATGGGGGACCAACCTCAAAAATCGGTACACAATATAGGATAGGGCCGGTGATCGTTATATAGAGTGTCGACTGTTGACGAATCCTCGGCTGAACGATATAAAGAAGGTTTTTAAGAGAATCTGTGCACATCCAAATCATTAATAGAATATTTTAACAACAAAAATTACATCAATCGACAAAATAATCGTAATTGATTTCTGCTCTATCTTCTTTAAGCGTTGTTCGGCTAGAATGCCAACTTATTTGTCATACAGATAAATCACTTTCGGATCAGTAGTTTTCAGCCAGACGACCCTGAGAGCGTATTCGGAGCTCGTAGACGACGGTAAAAGATTTGACATCAATTAAGTTTAATTGGCCTCCTCCGCTTCGGTTACCAAAAAATATTCTGCAGTTTCAGCCAAAGCTGATGTTTCATCAGTTGCTAGTTGTTTGTCCACAAATAGATAGCATGCAAGGTTGCCTTCCGAATTGTTGTTTGCTCAGAGTTTTGGCCAGAGTCGGTCTATTTAACAACATACTACTAAATGACAATTTAGACCTACTGTCAACTATAACTTTGTTTTGTGCACAGCGAATTAGCGATGAGACAAACTAAAATATTAAAAATAAGCTGTAAATTGATGGTGAACGTTATGACGAGTGTCTTTCTTGCTAACAGGACCGACCTCATGTAAACGTTGTAAAGAGCTGAAACTTATGAAGAATAAAGGTTACATGGGATGTCCTTTAGTTATTATCTTAATTAGACCAATCAAATATTTTTCTAGTGAAAGTTATATGAAGCTAAGCGTTGTGAGGGTGATCGTCATGTAGACCTTTGACTATATGTCAAATCAAGAATCAATTTGCCTTGAATTTCGTCAAAACTAACCAAACTCCGCCCGGCTGTATGTTTAATCGGGCGTAGGTTAAATAAAACTCGACTATACTGCAATCTTGTGATTCTACCAATAAATCAAACAAGCTCTACCGATTTCGCTTTTTGCATTTTTCAAGTTAGTCAAATGAAATACATTCTGGGGGTTTCAAGCATATTTGCATCGTATGAACTTGAATAAAACTCCATGCTAGGGTAGATAAAAAAATTAGCTGCTCATAAAATAATCTTTTTAGATGACATCAAACATGAGGAAGTCCAGAATCATGGTGTTGAGGAGAAATAATCTACACCGAAAAACATGAACATATGATGCGAATAAAAATACCTATCATCTTCAATTTTCATGGAAAAAATGTATTTAAACAAAAAAACTATTTTTGAAAAAAATTGATTATAGTCAGACGGCTTTTTTATTGAAGTTTCACATAATTTTAATTTTTCTCTTCTTAGTTATCGACGGACTCCGGTATTCAATTTCTAGAAAATATGTTAACTACTGCAATGCGACCAATAAAGTTGTAATTGTTCTGATTCTTTAAACTAGACTGGGCTCTCAAATACGTAGGCAAGTTGAGGTCGAGGTTGGAGTTTTGTTGATATAAAATTAACATGCTTAAAGGGCCATTGCCACCTGTTTTAAACTGTCCCCCGCCAATTCAAAATTTCGTGCCTAACCATTTAACTTCTGTACTGATTTTTCAACTTGGTTTCTAACAAAACAAGGTCTAGAATTTAATTTTAGGTATAGTTTTGTTAGAAACCAAGTTGAAAAATTCGCACAGAATTTCAATGATTCGGAAAAAAAATTGAATTGGCGGGGGACAACCGTTTAACAACCCTTTAATAGGTTTCAAAATAACAATTTTGGGTGTGCCAGTTTCAATTATGAGACCCATCAGAAATATTATATGTCAGGTAACTATAATGGTAGATAAGTTCATCTGCTGAGAAGAATTTAAGGCGTGCGCTTCATTGACCCCATACGAGATTAATTTCATGACCTGTTCATAATCGAGTTGTTGAAAGGAGGGTTAAAGCTGTTAAATGAGCATGCCCGTCCGTTACACGGTGAAATTTGAATTTCCAAAAGGCGGGGACCACTTTAATGAGCGAGACCAAAAAAATTTAAATTCAAAATTTAGTTTTGTTGTAATTGCTGTTGTGTAGCAGACGTGTGCTACGTAATTTTCATGCAAATTTATCCTGTCTTTCTATCTATCAGGCCCTTTTGCGCAACCTTATTGCTGCTGATTTTTTCTGATGTCCTAGGCTTTAGATCATCGTGATTGATTCAATATAGATACAAGCCTGTTTGAGGTCAGCAAAGTCTATTTGCCTCTACATTATTAGTAAATCTTTTATTGATAAGTTTTTTGAATGGATTGTGAAATTACTCTATTTTCAGTTGATGACAGGCGCTCTACTTGAAGGTTACTAGTTGCTGCTGTAGAAGGAAAGCTAAAATTTTAGACTCTAGGTTCAGTGTTATTATCATTCTTTCTATTTTCACGTGCTCATGCGAACCATTATTTTTCCAATTACTGTAAAAGTTGATCTTCATACACATATTCATCAGAATAATGTACGTCAAGTTCACTCCATAATGTATCTTCGTTGACAATTATTTCCATTGGCTGCTTTTGAAAACTAGCTTCGCGTCCCAGTCTCCCATCTCTCTCCTCTTAATACCGCTTGCCTGCTCTCGTTAAAATGTAGAAGACTGCATGTAGAGGACTGGAAATGTAGAGGACGCAAGTGGTATGGATGTCTCATAGGTCTTGGTCCAATAAGTCTTAGCTCAGAGTTACATTTTTCTTGCTTTCCTAAATTTCGTTGTTGAAAATCCATTAAAATCACAAATGAAAAATTACTGTGTGAAGAGTTAGCCGAATGGGTTTGAGCGTATGCCAACCGCCGAAAAAGTGCTTGATTAGTGGTTTCTCTTTTTGAAGGAAAGAGCGCAGTTGTACGAGCCCATCACTTGTGATTGAGTGAATTTTCAACCTTGCATCTTCCAATTTTTTCAGGCATCTCTTCAGACCTTCTAATTACATTCTATTAGATACTCCAGCTAAAAACGTTAATTTATAATTTAGAAGTTTTTGAATATCATCGCACCAGTTCCATGCCTTTGCACTGTTAAGAAAGTGAGAACCACTTTGAGTTGTTGTCTATGCAAGCCACGAACAGAGATTAGCATAATGATTGGAGAGTCGTACTGACCATCGACTGCTATCTCCAGATGAGAATAACTACTGACTTTTTGGAAAATTAAGTCGTCTTGAAGTTTGTATTTAGCTCCTGCAACTGGCCAAACAGAGAAACAGGAGTGCCTTTGAAACATTGTTCCGCTTAATCCTGTGATACTTGCCGCATCCAATAAATTTGAAAGCTCCTGAAGCGAAAACCATAGCAGTTTTTAATAAAAATAATTTTTTTACGGGGTAAGCGACTGGAGAAACTATTGCCGTAGCTACCAACCAAAGTGTTCCTAAATCTATTCAGTATTCGGAAATTTTCTCTTGGCCCGACCAAAATTTTCCCTGCTTGCAGTTAAAACATGAATACTTGACATTGAGATTAGTTGCATTAGTGGAAAGCCTAATGGGACTGCTGATTTTGGCACCACATGAAAAATCGTTAGAACAGAAGCAACAATTGTTCTCGTTGAATAATGAAAAACTGTGGACCGTCTTTATCGTTTGCCTCAATCTCTTCGTATTCTTCCTCCTGTAGATGGGAAAAATAAGAACTGTTCTATAAACGAAATGTAAAGTACCGAGAAAGTTGTGCTAGTTCTCTGCGTTCTCTCTCTGCTCTCTCTTCTTCGGTATTTTCTCTTGACTGGACTGACTTCTTCCAAAATTTCTAGGTTGCTTTCATCATTACTATCCGGCAATTCAACGATAAGTTCTCTGTTTTTACTTATTATAGTGACTAATGGAAACTCAAAAGGCAGTATTTGAGCTCCTATTTTCACAGATTGGATTCTATTTCGGGCTCCCATAATATGATCTATCTTCGAAAAGTGAGAAAAGCAGACATAAGGACGGCTATTGAGCAAATCCCCAACTTTTAGATATGGCTGCAACCGGAAATCACTCATTTTAATGCGGACTCCGCTACCATTGCCTGTTTTTTTTGCCGCAAACGGGACACAGCATGATTTGAGCTGCATGTTCTAATAGTCAAAAAATAGGAAAGATAAAAAGTTCTTTGACACACTGAAAACTCCTTTCACCTCTCGGCTGTTTCACAACAATTTATCAAAAGGCTGTAAGCAATTTTACTCGTCAAATTATTTATTTACACCAATAAATTGCGAGGCAGTCTACAGTCCGATAAATATATTACTAAATGTGCTGATTAGTTATTACCACAATAACTTGGTTACATAAGTTGGCTACAAGGCATGGGTTTAACAAATTGTCCATATCCGAGATCTAACTTTGAAGTTTCAGATATATATAAAAAGCTAGCTATCTAAAAATAATTGACAAGTGAACAATAACGGACGATTAATTTATTGATTGCAACGAGAAAACAGAAACGAATAGGCAAAGTAAACATTTTCTGATTTCTTGGCAGCTTCCATCTTGGTCTTGTAAATCTTGGTGGCGATCTTCTGCTCCTCAACCAGAAAGGCACGAATGATTCGCTAGTGCACAGCAGCTCCGCTCAAACATCCACCATAGGCACGTGAAACTGTATTCTTCCGCTTCGTAAGCTGCGACAACTCTCGGGTCGCGATCGCTGAATCTGTAATACCTTAGCCTAAGCAAAAGAGACTTATTGAAATAAAGCGTCACTGACCCAATGGAGGCAAACTCCGGTATCTCCACACTTAGGCACTTGCCAATCTTCTTGCGATAGAGCACCAAATTTCTGCCTCCGGCGTTTTTGAAATCTTGGTCTTATTCGACTTGGTATTTTACAGTTCGAGGGTTCTCCTTGTTAGTCGAAAAATGCCAATAGATGCGGTTAGAGATGCGCATACCCACATACCTTAGACACAAGTCACTCGAAAGTGACTCTGGATGCATGAAAACAATGTGCATACCAGAGTTTCTTCATGCGGTAGGCCCGAGCTAACAAAACTATGTTCAAATCCCATCTTTTCGATATTTTTAAGGGTAACCAAATACCCTTTTTGGTGAATTTAGCTTGGGGGACCAAGGCAATTGGTCAACTCATCGTAACCAATTTTTTTTTGAAAACACAATTTTAGTGCGGAAAATGTTAGGAAACAACTTTTTTATCGTTTTTAGCGTATAAAAATTACTTAGAAGACATCTAAACACTATTCATAGTTGACCAAAAAAGATCCTGCACTTGGGCGGCTGTCAAAAATTAATTGTTGATTATTTTCAAAAAAAAAATGGACGCTACTGGCTTATACCCCCCCAAAAAAGCTACTTTCTTATACCCCCCCAAAAATCGACCTACTGTCATATACCCCCCCCAAAAACCGACTTTTTTGGGAGTGTCTAAAAACCATTTTTATGCAATAATTTTGCCATAAAGGGACCAAAAAAGCAGTTTAAAAGGGATTATGGGCTGTATTGGGAGGGAAGGGAATAATACAGGGGCCACTTTTTTTTAGCTGCTTTACCATGTTTTTCAACTCGGGCCGTGGCAAAAATAGACTCTATATGCATTTTATGATCAAGTGTACTTCTCGGAATCATGTCTAAGGTAAGTGCGTGCGCGCATCTCTAACTCTCAAGCCCCCTGCGCCCCCTTCGGGGCGCAGGGGGCTTGGGGCTTGGAGTTGAGATGCGCACACCCACATACCTTAGACACAAATCACTCGAAAGCGACTCTGGATGCATGAAAAAACATGCATACCAGAGTTATTTATGCGGTAGGCCCAGTATTCAAAACTATGTTCAACATCTTTGATTTTGCGACCGAAAAGGGTTTACCCCCTCATCAGGCCGGGGCTACGAGCCAGAGGCTCAGCCGTCCAAATTTACACGACAACCATCGGGATCCACCCGGCTGATCGGTCCGATCATTTCGAGTCCTTATACTTTTACGTGCACCACAAGTGGCTGGGTTTGAAAGTGACTTCAACGCTTAGAGAATTAATACTCTTTGGTACTTATAGGCACTATAGAAGTGGCCCCTGTTTTGTCCCTTCCCCTCCCAATACAGCCCTTGAACCCTATTTTAATTGCTTTTCTGGACCTTTTATGGCGAAATTATTGCTTAAAAATATGTTTTGACCACTCCCAAAAATCTTGATTTTTGGGGGGGTATAAGCCAGTAGGTCCGAGGATTGGGGGGGGGGGTATAAGAAAGTAGCTGTTTTGGGGGGGGTATAAGCCAGTAGCGCCAAAAAATGTGCCCGCCAAGTCAAATTTCGGAAATGCCGCTGCGTCCAAAAACCATGATATTTCGAGGAATAGTGATTAATTCTGCGTAAATCTTTTCAATCTCTCAATTTCAATCTCTCAACACCCAAGATTCCCAGGACGTCTCCGATCCAAGTACTAGTCGAGCCCAACGTTGCTTGACATTGCCAGATCGACGGGATGGCGTACTTTCAACGTGGTATGGTCGTAAGCGAGGGTGAGAGAGAAAAAATCGCACATAATTTTTCCACCTCTTTAACTGTCTATTTTGCTTTTCTGCTTCTCTAAATAGTGTGTTTGTATGACAAGGCGCAGCCTATAACTTTATGAACTTAGCTATTTCTCAAATGCTTTTTCTTGGCCTACTTTTTTGGTTTAATTACCCAATTTGAGGTACTTGAATGTTTCTGCCCAAATGAGCGGTGGAATTAAAAATTTTGGAAAGCATTGCCTTTAGTGGCAGTGCGTATATTTTCGAAATACCCAAAAATCATGATTGGCCATTCAAACTTATACTATTTTGGTTGTTGAATAAGGAGGAATAATTGGATTGTTATTAGAAGATATTTGGTTGAGACGTACCGTTTATCGTCCAATAGAGCGACAACAATAACTATTTGTTCATTAATTGGTTGGTATGCCGCTCTATTGGAGAAAATACGGTAAGTATTGTCGGTCACTTGACTAACTTTGAGTCAAATTTTGGTATACCAAAGAGTAATTTAGTCTTTAACTTTATGATAGTCGCTAAACCCAGCTAGCTGTAGAATAGCATAAACTATTTAATAGTCATAAGTACACTGGAGTAGCCGATTCTAATTGAATCCTAAAAGGTTTCGATTCGAGCCGAACCTCTTCGGAGTGTTTGATCAAATTTTGGATTGCTGGGCCTCTGCTCGGCGTTATTTTCAGCGGTGGGTGAAGGATGCGTTTTCTTTTGTGCCTATCTCGGCTAATCTGCTGGATGTGGTTTAATCTCTAACAGAGAGTTCAGGTAGACTTTCTGCAATCTTTGTAATATCTAGTCAACTTTCCCTGTGGGTATTTCTAGACGTGTCAGTCATTTATTCTGACTGGTATTCAACGTACCTATAGTTGAGCCTCGAATAGATGCAGGGCTCCAATCTCAAAATTCTAAAAATGAAGTACACTTTGCAAGATAAATTATATTCTTCGGCTTGCTCAAGCACTTTTTCAAGCCCAAAATTCGACACTTTCACCCCACTCTTATTTTTTGTCGTCAAATATCAAATAACCAAATATCTTCTAATAACAATCATTGGATTATTGATTAGCCGAGATAGGCACAAAAGAAAACGCATCCTTCACCCACCGCTGAAAATAACGCCGAGCCAGAGGCCCAGCAATCCAAAATTTGATCAAACACTCCGAAGAGGTTCGGCTCGAATCGAAACCTTTTAGGATTCAATTAGAATCGGCGACTCAGTGTACTTATGACTATTAATAGTTTATGCTATTCTACAGCTAGCTGGGTTTAGCGACTATCATAAAGTTAAAGACTAAATTACTCTTTGGTATACCAAAATTTGACTCAAAGTTAGTCAAGTGACGACAATACTTACCGTATTTTCTCCAATAGAGCGGCATACCAACCAATTAATGAACAAATAGTTATTGTTGTCGCTCTATTGGACGATAAACGGTACGTCTCAACCAAATATCTTCTAATAACAATCCAATTATTCCTCCTTATTCAACAACCAAAATAGTATAAGTTTGAATGGCCAATCATGATTTTTGGGTATTTCGAAAAATATACGCACTGCCACTAAAGGCAATGCTTTCCAAAATTTTTAATTCCACCGCTCATTTGGGCAGAAACATTTCAAGTACCTCAAATTTGGGTAATTAAACCAAAAAGTAGGCCAAGCAAAAGCATTTGAGAAATAGCTAAGTTCATAAAGTTATAGGCTGCGCCTTGTCATACAAACACACTATTTAGAGAAGCAGAAAAGCAAAATAGACAGTTAAAGAGGTGGAAAATATATGTGCGATTTTTTTCTCTCTCACCCTCGCTTACGACCATACCACGTTGAAAGTACGCCATCCCGTCCGATCTGGCAATGTCAAGCAACGTTGGGCTCGACTAGTACTTGGATCGGAGACGTCCTGGGAATCTCGGGTGTTGTAAGCCAAAAACTTTTTGATTTTGCAATAAAATAATTTCACATGCATTTTTACAGTTGCATATTTTTGATATACAGTCAACTCAAGCCACCTATATTTTGTGTTCACAACCTAGTGCTCACATTTTTGAATATTTTGACTAAATAAACGGCACAACTCAAAGTTTCAGCTAGCAACAAATACAGTCAAAATCAATACAGTCGGACCACGATTTCATGACGACAAAAAATAAGAGTGGGTGAAAGTGTCGAATTTTGGGCTTGAAAAAGTGCTTGAGCAAGCCGAAGAATATAATTTATTCTTGCAAAGTGTACTTTCATTTTAGAATTTTGAGATTGGAGCCCTGCATCTATTCGAGGCTCAACTATAGGTACGTTGAATACCAGTCAGAATAAATGACTGACACGTCTAGAAATACCCACAAGGGAAAGTTGACCAGATATTTACAAAGATTGCAGAAAGTCTACCTGAACTCTCTGTTAGAGATTAAACCACATCCAGCAGATTAGCCGAGATAGGCACAAAGAAAACGCATCCTTCACCCACCGCTGAAAAACGCCGAGCCAGAGGCCCAGCAATCCAAAATTTGATCAAACACTCCGAAGAGGTTCGGCTCGAATCGAAACCTTTTAGGATTCAATTAGAATCGGCTACTCAGTGTACTTATGACTATTAATAGTTTATGCTATTCTACAGCTAGCTGGGTTTAGCGACTATCATAAAGTTAAAGACTAAATTACTCTTTGGTATACCAAATTTGACTCAAAGTTAGTCAAGTGACCGACAATACTTACCGTATTTTCCTCCAATAGAGCGGCATACCAACCAATTAATGAACAAATAGTTATTGTTGTCGCTCTATTGGACGATAAACGGTACGTCTCAACCAAATATCTTCTAAATACAATCCAATTATTCCTCCTTATTCAACAACCAAAATAGTATAAGTTTGAATGGCCAATCATGATTTTTGGGTATTTCGAAAAATATACGCACTGCCACTAAGGCAATGCTTTCCAAAAATTTTTAATTCCACCGCTCATTTGGCAGAAACATTCAAGTACCTCAAATTTGGGTAATTAAACCAAAAAAGTAGGCCAAGAAAAAGCATTTGAGAAATAGCTAAGTTCATAAAGTTATAGGCTGCGCCTTGTCATACAAACACACTATTTAGAGAAGCAGAAAAGCAAATAGACAGTTAAAGAGGTGGAAAAATTATGTGCGATTTTTTCTCTCTCACCCTCGCTTACGACCATACCACGTTGAAAGTACGCCATCCCGTCCGATCTGGCAATGTCAAGCAACGTTGGGCTCGACTAGTACTTGGATCGGAGACGTCCTGGGAATCTCGGGTGTTGTAAGCCAAAAACTTTTTGATTTTGCAATAAAATAATTTCACATGCATTTTTACAGTTGGCATATTTTGATATACATCAACTCAAGCCACCTATATTTTGTGTTCACAACCTAGTGCTCACATTTTGAATATTTTGACTAAATAACGGCACAACTCAAAGTTTCAGCTAGCAACAAATACAGTCAAAATCAATACAGTCGGACCACGATTTCATGACGACAAAAAATAAGAGTGGGGTGAAAGTGTCGAATTTTGGGCTTGAAAAAGTGCTTGAGCAAGCCGAAGAATATAATTTATCTTGCAAAGTGTACTTCATTTTAGAATTTTGAGATTGGAGCCCTGCATCTATTCGAGGCTCAACTATAGGTACGTTGAATACCAGTCAGAATAAATGACTGACACGTCTAGAAATACCCACAAGGGAAAGTTGACCAGATATTACAAAGATTGCAGAAAGTCTACCTGAACTCTCTGTTAGAGATTAAACCACATCCAGCAGATTAGCCGAGATAGGCACAAAAGAAAACGCATCCTTCACCCACCGCTGAAAATAACGCCGAGCCAGAGGCCCAGCAATCCAAAATTTGATCAAACACTCCGAAGAGGTTCGGCTCGAATCGAAACCTTTTAGGATTCAATTAGAATCGGCTACTCAGTGTACTTATGACTATTAACACTCCGCTACTCAATTGTAGTAATTGCTTAGATAGACCAGTTTTCACGCTGATTCCGAATATGCCCTTTATTTTGAATTTGGTGTACTTCTGAACCCCTAAATGCCCCTTTTAAAAAAGTAACTCGGATTTTGAACAGGTTGAGCTTTGAGAAGATATATCTCACAACAGAGATAGTGTTATAGGGCTATCTTTGATTTATCAGAAAGCGCAGAAATTTAGCTTTGAAATGAGGTATCATGCATTTGAATAGGGTCATAAAATATTGTCTATTTACATAAAAGTAAAAAGACTGCAAAATTGTAACAATTTGACATTTTCATAAAAAGTTCTAAACTTTTTCTAGGTAAGCGATATCAAAAAACTGACAATGTAATTAGACAGAGCAAAAAAACTGCACCAGAAAGTGTTGAAAGAAAAGCATTTGGCATAAGAAAAGTTTAAAAGTTAGCTCGAAAAAAATTAAAAAATTATCTAAAAAAGTTTATTGACATGAAACATGTAACTTTGCTGGCAAACCTTGATTCTGACACTGAATTCGTGTTCAGCGTGGTCAGTTTGCATATGAAAGTGATCTTAGAGTTCGGAGATCGCTGTCAAATTTCAAATTCCTCTCAAGACAACAAATATTCAAACATTGAATTTTTCGAGAATTCAAATATTGTTGTCTTGAGAGGAATTTGAAATTTGACAGCGATCTCCGAACTCTAAGATCACTTTCATATGCAAACTGACCACGCTGAACACGAATTCAGTGTCAGAATCAAGGGTTTGCCAGCAAAGTTACATGTTTCATGTCATAAACTTTTTTAGATAATTTTTAATTTTTTTCGAGCTAACTTTTAAATTTTCTTATGCCAAATGCTTTTTCTTTCAACACTTTCTGGTGCAGTTTTTTTGCTCTGTCTAATTACATTGTCAGTTTTTTGATATCGCTTACCTAGAAAAAAGTTTAGAACCTTTTATGAAAATGTCAAATTGTTACAATTTTGCAGTCTTTTACTTTTATGTAAATAGACAATATTTATATGACCCTATTCAAATGCATGATACCTCATTTCAAAGCTAAATTTCTGCGCTTTCTGATAAATCAAAGATAGCCCTATAACACTATCTCTGTTGTGAGATATATCTTCTCAAAGCTCAACCTGTTCAAAATCCGAGTTACTTTTTTAAAAGGGGCATTTAGGGTTCAGAAGATACACCAAATTCAAAATAAAGGGCATATTCGGAATCAGCGTGAAAAACTGGGTCTATCTAAGCAATTACTACAATTGAGTAGCGAGTGTTAATAGTTTATGCTATTCTACAGCTAGCTGGGTTTAGCGACTATCATAAAGTTAAAGACTAAATTACTCTTTGGTATACCAAAATTTGACTCAAAGTTAGTCAAGTGACCGACAATACCTACCGTATTTTCTCCAATAGAGCGGCATACCAACCAATTAATGAACAAATAGTTATTGTTGTCGCTCTATGGACGATAAACGGTACGTCTCAACCAAATATCTTCTAATAACAATCCAATTATTCCTCCTTATTCAACAACCAAAATAGTATAAGTTTGAATGGCCAATCATGATTTTTGGGTATTTCGAAAAATATACGCACTGCCACTAAAGGCAATGCTTTCCAAAATTTTTAATTCCACCGCTCATTTGGGCAGAAACATTCAAGTACCTCAAATTTGGGTAATTAAACCAAAAAAGTAGGCCAAGAAAAAGCATTTGAGAAATAGCTAAGTTCATAAAGTTATAGGCTGCGCCTTGTCATACAAACACACTATTTAGAGAAGCAGAAAAGCAAAATAGACAGTTAAAGAGGTGGAAAATATATGTGCGATTTTTTCTCTCTCACCCTCGCTTACGACCATACCACGTTGAAAGTACGCCATCCCGTCCGATCTGGCAATGTCAAGCAACGTTGGGCTCGACTAGTACTTGGATCGGAGACGTCCTGGAATCTCGGGTGTTGTAAGCCAAAAACTTTTTGATTTTGCAATAAAATAATTTCACATGCATTTTTACAGTTGGCATATTTTGATATACAGTCAACTCAAGCCACCTATATTTGTGTTCACAACCTAGTGCTCACATTTTTGAATATTTTGACTAAATAAACGGCACAACTCAAAGTTTCAGCTAGCAACAAATACAGTCAAAAATCAATACAGTCGGACCAGATTTCATGACGACAAAAAATAAGAGTGGGGTGAAAGTGTCGAATTTTGGGCTTGAAAAAGTGCTTTGAGCAAGCCGAAGAATATAATTTATCTTGCAAAGTGTACTTCATTTTAGAATTTTGAGATTGGAGCCCTGCATCTATTCGAGGCTCAACTATAGGTACGTTGAATACCAGTCAGAATAAATGACTGACACGTCTAGAAATACCCACAAGGGAAAGTTGACCAGATATTACAAAGATTGCAGAAAGTCTACCTGAACTCTCTGTTAGAGATTAAACCACATCCAGCAGATTAGCCGAGATAGGCACAAAAGAAAACGCATCCTTCACCCACCGCTGAAAATAACGCCGAGCCAGAGGCCCAGCAATCCAAAATTTGATCAAACACTCCGAAGAGGTTCGGCTCGAATCGAAACCTTTTAGGATTCAATTAGAATCGGCTACTCAGTGTACTTATGACTATTAATAGTTTTGCTATTCTACAGCTAGCTGGGTTTAGCGACTATCATAAAGTTAAAGACTAAATTACTCTTTGGTATACCAAAATTTGACTCAAAGTTAGTCAAGTGACCGACAATACTACCGTATTTCTCTCCAATAGAGCGGCATACCAACCAATTAATGAACAAATAGTTATTGTTGTCGCTCTATTGGACGATAAACGGTACGTCTCAACCAAATATCTTCTAATAACAATCCAATTATTCCTCCTTATTCAACAACCAAATAGTATAAGTTTGAATGGCCAATCATGATTTTTGGGTATTTCGAAAAATATACGCACTGCCACTAAAGGCAATGCTTTCCAAAAATTTTTAATTCCACCGCTCATTTGGGCAGAAACATTCAAGTACCTCAAATTTGGGTAATTAAACCAAAAAGTAGGCCAAGAAAAAGCATTTGAGAAATAGCTAAGTTCATAAAGTTATAGGCTGCGCCTTGTCATACAAACACACTATTTAGAGAAGCAGAAAAGCAAAATAGACAGTTAAAGAGGTGGAAAAATATATGTGCGATTTTTTCTCTCTCACCTCGCTTACGACCATACCACGTTGAAAGTACGCCATCCCGTCCGATCTGGCAATGTCAAGCAACGTTGGGCTCGACTAGTACTTGGATCGGAGACGTCCTGGGAATCTCGGGTGTTGTAAGCCAAAAACTTTTTGATTTTGCAATAAAATAATTTCACATGCATTTTTACAGTTGGCATATTTTTGATATACAGTCAACTCAAGCCACCTATATTTTGTGTTCACAACCTAGTGCTCACATTTTTGAATATTTTGACTAAATAAACGGCACAACTCAAAGTTTCAGCTAGCAACAAATACAGTCAAAATCAATACAGTCGGACCACGATTTCATGACGACAAAAAATAAGAGTGGGGTGAAAGTGTCGAATTTTGGGCTTGAAAAAGTGCTTGAGCAAGCCGAAGAATATAATTTATCTTGCAAAGTGTACTTCATTTTAGAATTTTGAGATTGGAGCCCTGCATCTATTCGAGGCTCAACTATAGGTACGTTGAATACCAGTCAGAATAAATGACTGACACGTCTAGAAATACCCACAAGGGAAAGTTGACCAGATATTACAAAGATTGCAGAAAGTCTACCTGAACTCTCTGTTAGAGATTAAACCACATCCAGCAGATTAGCCGAGATAGGCACAAAAGAAAACGCATCCTTCACCCACCGCTGAAAATAACGCCGAGCCAGAGGCCCAGCAATCCAAAATTTGATCAAACACTCCGAAGAGGTTCGGCTCGAATCGAAACCTTTTAGGATTCAATTAGAATCGGCTACTCAGTGTACTTATGACTATTAATAGTTTATGCTATTCTACAGCTAGCTGGGTTTAGCGACTATCATAAAGTTAAAGACTAAATTACTCTTTGGTATACCAAAATTTGACTCAAAGTTAGTCAAGTGACCGACAATACTTACCGTATTTTCTCCAATAGAGCGGCATACCAACCAATTAATGAACAAATAGTTATTGTTGTCGCTCTATTGGACGATAAACGGTACGTCTCAACCAAATATCTTCTAATAACAATCCAATTATTCCTCCTTATTCAACAACCAAAATAGTATAAGTTTGAATGGCCAATCATGATTTTTGGGTATTTCGAAAAATATACGCACTGCCACTAAAGGCAATGCTTTCCAAAATTTTTAATTCCACCGCTCATTTGGGCAGAAACATTCAAGTACCTCAAATTTGGGTAATTAAACCAAAAAGTAGGCCAAGAAAAAGCATTTGAGAAATAGCTAAGTTCATAAAGTTATAGGCTGCGCCTTGTCATACAAACACACTATTTAGAGAAGCAGAAAAGCAAAATAGACAGTTAAAGAGGTGGAAAAATATATGTGCGATTTTTTCTCTCTCACCCTCGCTTACGACCATACCACGTTGAAAGTACGCCATCCCGTCCGATCTGGCAATGTCAAGCAACGTTGGGCTCGACTAGTACTTGGATCGGAGACGTCCTGGGAATCTCGGTGTTGTAAGCCAAAAACTTTTTGATTTTGCAATAAAATAATTTCACATGCATTTTTACAGTTGGCATATTTTTGATATACAGTCAACTCAAGCCACCTATATTTTGTGTTCACAACCTAGTGCTCACATTTTTGAATATTTTGACTAAATAAACGGCACAACTCAAAGTTTCAGCTAGCAACAAATACAGTCAAAATCAATACAGTCGGACCACGATTTCATGACGACAAAAAATAAGAGTGGGGTGAAAGTGTCGAATTTTGGGCTTGAAAAAGTGCTTGAGCAAGCCGAAGAATATAATTTATCTTGCAAAGTGTACTTCATTTTAGAATTTTGAGATTGGAGCCCTGCATCTATTCGAGGCTCAACTATAGGTACGTTGAATACCAGTCAGAATAAATGACTGACACGTCTAGAAATACCCACAAGGGAAAGTTGACCAGATATTACAAAGATTGCAGAAAGTCTACCTGAACTCTCTGTTAGAGATTAAACACATCCAGCAGATTAGCCGAGATAGGCACAAAAGAAAACGCATCCTTCACCCACCGCTGAAAATAACGCCGAGCCAGAGGCCCAGCAATCCAAAATTTGATCAAACACTCCGAAGAGGTTCGGCTCGAATCGAAACCTTTTAGGATTCAATTAGAATCGGCTACTCAGTGTACTTATGACTATTAATAGTTTATGCTATTCTACAGCTAGCTGGGTTTAGCGACTATCATAAAGTTAAAGACTAAATTACTCTTTGGTATACCAAAATTTGACTCAAAGTTAGTCAAGTGACCGACAATACTTACCGTATTTTCTCCAATAGAGCGGCATACCAACCAATTAATGAACAAATAGTTATTGTTGTCGCTCTATTGGACGATAAACGGTACGTCTCAACCAAATATCTTCTAATAACAATCCAATTATTCCTCCTTATTCAACAACCAAAATAGTATAAGTTTGAATGGCCAATCATGATTTTGGGTATTTCGAAAAAATATACGCACTGCCACTAAAGGCAATGCTTTCCAAAATTTTTAATTCCACCGCTCATTTGGGCAGAAACATTCAAGTACCTCAAATTTGGGTAATTAAACCAAAAAAGTAGGCCAAGAAAAAGCATTTGAGAAATAGCTAAGTTCATAAAGTTATAGGCTGCGCCTTGTCATACAAACACACTATTTAGAGAAGCAGAAAAGCAAAATAGACAGTTAAAGAGGTGGAAAAATATATGTGCGATTTTTTCTCTCTCACCCTCGCTTACGACCATACCACGTTGAAAGTACGCCATCCCGTCCGATCTGGCAATGTCAAGCAACGTTGGGCTCGACTAGTACTTGGATCGGAGACGTCCTGGGAATCTCGGGTGTTGTAAGCCAAAAACTTTTTGATTTTGCAATAAAATAATTTCACATGCATTTTTACAGTTGGCATATTTTTGATATACAGTCAACTCAAGCCACCTATATTTTGTGTTCACAACCTAGTGCTCACATTTTTGAATATTTTGACTAAATAAACGGCACAACTCAAAGTTTCAGCTAGCAACAAATACAGTCAAAATCAATACAGTCGGACCACGATTTAATGACGACAAAAAATAAGAGTGGGGTGAAAGTGTCGAATTTTGGGCTTGAAAAAGTGCTTGAGCAAGCCGAAGAATATAATTTATCTTGCAAAGTGTACTTCATTTTAGAATTTTGAGATTGGAGCCCTGCATCTATTCGAGGCTCAACTATAGGTACGTTGAATACCAGTCAGAATAAATGACTGACACGTCTAGAAATACCCACAAGGGAAAGTTGACCAGATATTACAAAGATTGCAGAAAGTCTACCTGAACTCTCTGTTAGAGATTAAACCACATCCAGCAGATTAGCCGAGATAGGCACAAAAGAAAACGCATCCTTCACCCACCGCTGAAAATAACGCCGAGCCAGAGGCCCAGCAATCCAAAATTTGATCAAACACTCCGAAGAGGTTCGGCTCGAATCGAAACCTTTTAGGATTCAATTAGAATCGGCTACTCAGTGTACTTATGACTATTAATAGTTTATGCTATTCTACAGCTAGCTGGGTTTAGCGACTATCATAAAGTTAAAGACTAAATTACTCTTTGGTATACCAAAATTTGACTCAAAGTTAGTCAAGTGACCGACAATACCTACCGTATTTTCTCCAATAGAGCGGCATACCAACCAATTAATGAACAAATAGTTATTGTTGTCGCTCTATTGGACGATAAACGGTACGTCTCAACCAAATATCTTCTAATAACAATCCAATTATTCCTCCTTATTCAACAACCAAAATAGTATAAGTTTGAATGGCCAATCATGATTTTTGGGTATTTCGAAAAATATACGCACTGCCACTAAAGGCAATGCTTTCCAAAAATTTTTAATTCCACCGCTCATTTGGGCAGAAACATTCAAGTACCTCAAATTTGGGTAATTAAACCAAAAAAGTAGGCCAAGAAAAAGCATTTGAGAAATAGCTAAGTTCATAAAGTTATAGGCTGCGCCTTGTCATACAAACACACTATTTAGAGAAGCAGAAAAGCAAAATAGACAGTTAAAGAGGTGGAAAAATATATGTGCGATTTTTTCTCTCTCACCCTCGCTTACGACCATACCACGTTGAAAGTACGCCATCCCGTCCGATCTGGCAATGTCAAGCAACGTTGGGCTCGACTAGTACTTGGATCGGAGACGTCCTGGGAATCTCGGGTGTTGTAAGCCAAAAACTTTTTGATTTTGCAATAAAATAATTTCACATGCATTTTTACAGTTGGCATATTTTTGATATACAGTCAACTCAAGCCACCTATATTTTGTGTTCACAACCTAGTGCTCACATTTTTGAATATTTTGACTAAATAAACGGCACAACTCAAAGTTTCAGCTAGCAACAAATACAGTCAAAATCAATACAGTCGGACCACGATTTCATGACGACAAAAAATAAGAGTGGGGTGAAAGTGTCGAATTTTGGGCTTGAAAAAGTGCTTGAGCAAGCCGAAGAATATAATTTATCTTGCAAAGTGTACTTCATTTTAGAATTTTGAGATTGGAGCCCTGCATCTATTCGAGGCTCAACTATAGGTACGTTGAATACCAGTCAGAATAAATGACTGACACGTCTAGAAATACCCACAAGGGAAAGTTGACCAGATATTACAAAGATTGCAGAAAGTCTACCTGAACTCTCTGTTAGAGATTAAACCACATCCAGCAGATTAGCCGAGATAGGCACAAAAGAAAACGCATCCTTCACCCACCGCTGAAAATAACGCCGAGCCAGAGGCCCAGCAATCCAAATTTGATCAAACACTCCGAAGAGGTTCGGCTCGAATCGAAACCTTTTAGGATTCAATTAGAATCGGCTACTCAGTGTACTTATGACTATTAATAGTTTATGCTATTCTACAGCTAGCTGGGTTTAGCGACTATCATAAAGTTAAAGACTAAATTACTCTTTGGTATACCAAAATTTGACTCAAAGTTAGTCAAGTGACCGACAATACTTACCGTATTTTCTCCAATAGAGCGGCATACCAACCAATTAATGAACAAATAGTTATTGTTGTCGCTCTATTGGACGATAAACGGTACGTCTCAACCAAATATCTTCTAATAACAATCCAATTATTCCTCCTTATTCAACAACCAAAATAGTATAAGTTTGAATGGCCAATCATGATTTTTGGGTATTTCGAAAAATATACGCACTGCCACTAAAGGCAATGCTTTCCAAAAATTTTTAATTCCACCGCTCATTTGGGCAGAAACATTCAAGTACCTCAAATTTGGGTAATTAAACCAAAAAAGTAGGCCAAGAAAAAGCATTTGAGAAATAGCTAAGTTCATAAAGTTATAGGCTGCGCCTTGTCATACAAACACACTATTTAGAGAAGCAGAAAAGCAAAATAGACAGTTAAAGAGGTGGAAAAATATATGTGCGATTTTTTCTCTCTCACCCTCGCTTACGACCATACCACGTTGAAAGTACGCCATCCCGTCCGATCTGGCAATGTCAAGCAACGTTGGGCTCGACTAGTACTTGGATCGGAGACGTCCTGGGAATCTCGGGTGTTGTAAGCCAAAAACTTTTTGATTTTGCAATAAAATAATTTCACATGCATTTTTACAGTTGGCATATTTTTGATATACAGTCAACTCAAGCCACCTATATTTTGTGTTCACAACCTAGTGCTCACATTTTTGAATATTTTGACTAAATAAACGGCACAACTCAAAGTTTCAGCTAGCAACAAATACAGTCAAAATCAATACAGTCGGACCACGATTTAATGACGACAAAAAATAAGAGTGGGGTGAAAGTGTCGAATTTTGGGCTTGAAAAAGTGCTTGAGCAAGCCGAAGAATATAATTTATCTTGCAAAGTGTACTTCATTTTAGAATTTTGAGATTGGAGCCCTGCATCTATTCGAGGCTCAACTATAGGTACGTTGAATACCAGTCAGAATAAATGACTGACACGTCTAGAAATACCCACAAGGAAAGTTGACCAGATATTACAAAGATTGCAGAAAGTCTACCTGAACTCTCTGTTAGAGATTAAACCACATCCAGCAGATTAGCCGAGATAGGCACAAAAGAAAACGCATCCTTCACCCACCGCTGAAAATAACGCCGAGCCAGAGGCCCAGCAATCCAAAATTTGATCAAACACTCCGAAGAGGTTCGGCTCGAATCGAAACCTTTTAGGATTCAATTAGAATCGGCTACTCAGTGTACTTATGACTATTAATAGTTTATGCTATTCTACAGCTAGCTGGGTTTAGCGACTATCATAAAGTTAAAGACTAAATTACTCTTTGGTATACCAAAATTTGACTCAAAGTTAGTCAAGTGACCGACAATACTTACCGTATTTTCTCCAATAGAGCGGCATACCAACCAATTAATGAACAAATAGTTATTGTTGTCGCTCTATTGGACGATAAACGGTACGTCTCAACCAAATATCTTCTAATAACAATCCAATTATTCCTCCTTATTCAACAACCAAAATAGTATAAGTTTGAATGGCCAATCATGATTTTTGGGTATTTCGAAAAATATACGCACTGCCACTAAAGGCAATGCTTTCCAAAATTTTTAATTCCACCGCTCATTTGGGCAGAAACATTCAAGTACCTCAAATTTGGGTAATTAAACCAAAAAAGTAGGCCAAGAAAAAGCATTTGAGAAATAGCTAAGTTCATAAAGTTATAGGCTGCGCCTTGTCATACAAACACACTATTTAGAGAAGCAGAAAAGCAAAATAGACAGTTAAAGAGGTGGAAAAATATATGTGCGATTTTTTCTCTCTCACCCTCGCTTACGACCATACCACGTTGAAAGTACGCCATCCCGTCCGATCTGGCAATGTCAAGCAACGTTGGGCTCGACTAGTACTTGGATCGGAGACGTCCTGGGAATCTCGGGTGTTGTAAGCCAAAAACTTTTTGATTTTGCAATAAAATAATTTCACATGCATTTTTACAGTTGGCATATTTTTGATATACAGTCAACTCAAGCCACCTATATTTTGTGTTCACAACCTAGTGCTCACATTTTTGAATATTTTGACTAAATAAACGGCACAACTCAAAGTTTCAGCTAGCAACAAATACAGTCAAAATCAATACAGTCGGACCACGATTTCATGACGACAAAAAATAAGAGTGGGGTGAAAGTGTCGAATTTTGGGCTTGAAAAAGTGCTTGAGCAAGCCGAAGAATATAATTTATCTTGCAAAGTGTACTTCATTTTAGAATTTTGAGATTGGAGCCCTGCATCTATTCGAGGCTCAACTATAGGTACGTTGAATACCAGTCAGAATAAATGACTGACACGTCTAGAAATACCCACAAGGGAAAGTTGACCAGATATTACAAAGATTGCAGAAAGTCTACCTGAACTCTCTGTTAGAGATTAAACCACATCCAGCAGATTAGCCGAGATAGGCACAAAAGAAAACGCATCCTTCACCCACCGCTGAAAATAACGCCGAGCCAGAGGCCCAGCAATCCAAAATTTGATCAAACACTCCGAAGAGGTTCGGCTCGAATCGAAACCTTTTAGGATTCAATTAGAATCGGCTACTCAGTGTACTTATGACTATTAATAGTTTATGCTATTCTACAGCTAGCTGGGTTTAGCGACTATCATAAAGTTAAAGACTAAATTACTCTTTGGTATACCAAAATTTGACTCAAAGTTAGTCAAGTGACCGACAATACTTACCGTATTTTCTCCAATAGAGCGGCATACCAACCAATTAATGAACAAATAGTTATTGTTGTCGCTCTATTGGACGATAAACGGTACGTCTCAACCAAATATCTTCTAATAACAATCCAATTATTCCTCCTTATTCAACAACCAAAATAGTATAAGTTTGAATGGCCAATCATGATTTTTGGGTATTTCGAAAAATATACGCACTGCCACTAAAGGCAATGCTTTCCAAAAATTTTTAATTCCACCGCTCATTTGGGCAGAAACATTCAAGTACCTCAAATTTGGGTAATTAAACCAAAAAAGTAGGCCAAGAAAAAGCATTTGAGAAATAGCTAAGTTCATAAAGTTATAGGCTGCGCCTTGTCATACAAACACACTATTTAGAGAAGCAGAAAAGCAAAATAGACAGTTAAAGAGGTGGAAAAATATATGTGCGATTTTTTCTCTCTCACCCTCGCTTACGACCATACCACGTTGAAAGTACGCCATCCCGTCCGATCTGGCAATGTCAAGCAACGTTGGGCTCGACTAGTACTTGGATCGGAGACGTCCTGGGAATCTCGGGTGTTGTAAGCCAAAAACTTTTTGATTTTGCAATAAAATAATTTCACATGCATTTTTACAGTTGGCATATTTTTGATATACAGTCAACTCAAGCCACCTATATTTTGTGTTCACAACCTAGTGCTCACATTTTTGAATATTTTGACTAAATAAACGGCACAACTCAAAGTTTCAGCTAGCAACAAATACAGTCAAAATCAATACAGTCGGACCACGATTTCATGACGACAAAAAATAAGAGTGGGGTGAAAGTGTCGAATTTTGGGCTTGAAAAAGTGCTTGAGCAAGCCGAAGAATATAATTTATCTTGCAAAGTGTACTTCATTTTAGAATTTTGAGATTGGAGCCCTGCATCTATTCGAGGCTCAACTATAGGTACGTTGAATACCAGTCAGAATAAATGACTGACACGTCTAGAAATACCCACAAGGGAAAGTTGACCAGATATTACAAAGATTGCAGAAAGTCTACCTGAACTCTCTGTTAGAGATTAAACCACATCCAGCAGATTAGCCGAGATAGGCACAAAAGAAAACGCATCCTTCACCCACCGCTGAAAATAACGCCGAGCCAGAGGCCCAGCAATCCAAAATTTGATCAAACACTCCGAAGAGGTTCGGCTCGAATCGAAACCTTTTAGGATTCAATTAGAATCGGCTACTCAGTGTACTTATGACTATTAATAGTTTATGCTATTCTACAGCTAGCTGGGTTTAGCGACTATCATAAAGTTAAAGACTAAATTACTCTTTGGTATACCAAAATTTGACTCAAAGTTAGTCAAGTGACCGACAATACTTACCGTATTTTCTCCAATAGAGCGGCATACCAACCAATTAATGAACAAATAGTTATTGTTGTCGCTCTATTGGACGATAAACGGTACGTCTCAACCAAATATCTTCTAATAACAATCCAATTATTCCTCCTTATTCAACAACCAAAATAGTATAAGTTTGAATGGCCAATCATGATTTTTGGGTATTTCGAAAAATATACGCACTGCCACTAAAGGCAATGCTTTCCAAAATTTTTAATTCCACCGCTCATTTGGGCAGAAACATTCAAGTACCTCAAATTTGGGTAATTAAACCAAAAAAGTAGGCCAAGAAAAAGCATTTGAGAAATAGCTAAGTTCATAAAGTTATAGGCTGCGCCTTGTCATACAAACACACTATTTAGAGAAGCAGAAAAGCAAAATAGACAGTTAAAGAGGTGGAAAAATATATGTGCGATTTTTTCTCTCTCACCCTCGCTTACGACCATACCACGTTGAAAGTACGCCATCCCGTCCGATCTGGCAATGTCAAGCAACGTTGGGCTCGACTAGTACTTGGATCGGAGACGTCCTGGGAATCTCGGGTGTTGTAAGCCAAAAACTTTTTGATTTTGCAATAAAATAATTTCACATGCATTTTTACAGTTGGCATATTTTTGATATACAGTCAACTCAAGCCACCTATATTTTGTGTTCACAACCTAGTGCTCACATTTTTGAATATTTTGACTAAATAAACGGCACAACTCAAAGTTTCAGCTAGCAACAAATACAGTCAAAATCAATACAGTCGGACCACGATTTAATGACGACAAAAAATAAGAGTGGGGTGAAAGTGTCGAATTTTGGGCTTGAAAAAGTGCTTGAGCAAGCCGAAGAATATAATTTATCTTGCAAAGTGTACTTCATTTTAGAATTTTGAGATTGGAGCCCTGCATCTATTCGAGGCTCAACTATAGGTACGTTGAATACCAGTCAGAATAAATGACTGACACGTCTAGAAATACCCACAAGGGAAAGTTGACCAGATATTACAAAGATTGCAGAAAGTCTACCTGAACTCTCTGTTAGAGATTAAACCACATCCAGCAGATTAGCCGAGATAGGCACAAAAGAAAACGCATCCTTCACCCACCGCTGAAATAACGCCGAGCCAGAGGCCCAGCAATCCAAAATTTGATCAAACACTCCGAAGAGGTTCGGCTCGAATCGAAACCTTTTAGGATTCAATTAGAATCGGCTACTCAGTGTACTTATGACTATTAATAGTTTATGCTATTCTACAGCTAGCTGGGTTTAGCGACTATCATAAAGTTAAAGACTAAATTACTCTTTGGTATACCAAAATTTGACTCAAAGTTAGTCAAGTGACCGACAATACTTACCGTATTTTCTCCAATAGAGCGGCATACCAACCAATTAATGAACAAATAGTTATTGTTGTCGCTCTATTGGACGATAAACGGTACGTCTCAACCAAATATCTTCTAATAACAATCCAATTATTCCTCCTTATTCAACAACCAAAATAGTATAAGTTTGAATGACCAAACACTTGTTTCAAAAAATACTCACCGTGTAAGCGTGTTCACGCGTCATTTACGCATTGCCTAGGTCACAAGTTCGACTACGTCTAGGTGCACACCTTATTTTTTTATTCCCTTTTATATACAAGTTTGGTGTCGAAATAATCCTCAGACTTTCGGCTATCTAAGAAGACCATCAGTGCAGGGTTTCACATATTTCTTAGCATTTTCGCAAAAATGTTTAATTCACGAAAATCGGTCGTCTTGAGGGCCTTAATTATTAAAATTACAAGGTTGATTGGCGCCTTACAGGCGCCTAGTTACAAAAGCAATCAAGTCGTGACCGTACCTCATGCGTACATTATATGGTGTATGAGGTTATAGGAGAGTTATAGGAGAGTTGTCTGTATTTTTATTATTATAAATTTAAGCTGCGTGGTCGCGCTATTCGCAGTCAGTTCGGATATACCTGTAAGCTCCAAGTGAATAGATTAGCGATCGAGCAACTAAAGTACTCTGCAGGTAATTGGGTTATCCTCTGGGCAGATAAGTGGCCAGAGAGCCCTACTAAAAATGAAAGCGCTAATTCAAAATTTAATTGTTCAAATAAGTTATTGTTTATCTACAAAATAAGGTTTTTTTACTTCCAAGGCCATGGCTCGCTGGGGTGTGGAAATATAGTTTTGCACTTTCGAAAAGGGCACATCTACACTCTATTCTTCGTTGATGTATAACACTTATACTAAAATATCAACTCTAGGACCACTAATGCTGCGAACAAACGAGACGGACATAGTCTAAATACTATAAAGAGATTTATCTATCTTCTGCACATCAAAAAGCATTTATGTTAGTGAGAAGAATATCTTTGCACTTTGCAACACTCGCTTTTGATCATTAATTATGGGATTTTGATTGGCGGGCAGGAGAGATACTCCATTTTGTTGCATGTTGATTCCATTTTCGTCTCCCAGACTGTCAGACTTTGTTCTCACTTCCTTGTTTCTTTTTACTCTAAGGCTTTTGGAGTAACTGGTCATACGATAGTAGATCCAACTTAAATTGAAAATTTTAAATTTATGTAGTTTATCAGTAATAAGTTTGCTTACACAACTCCTAAATTGTTAAATATAATAACAAATTCAGTGCGAAATTTATCATTGAAGTATCCGTAGGCAAGCGGGTTAAGGCAGGCAGAGAAAATTGCAATTGTCTGAAAAAAAGTAAAAGTATCTGAAAAATGACCAGTCGATTTCCGAGCTATAGTTTTCACCAAGGTTGAGCATGTTCGCTTTCTATTTTCAAATTAGCCATATGGCCTTGAAGGGGCATGGTCACTTGCGGCAGATTTTGTCCCGCCAATTCAAATATTTTTTCGATTCATTAAACTTCTGTACGGATTTTTCAACTGGGTTTTCTAAAAAACTATACCTAAAATTAAATTCTGGGCGGGAAAAATTCAAAAACAGGTGACCATGCTCCTATTTTCACAGTCCACACTCAGAAAATATTTCATAGTCAATAAGTAAAAGGGTTGATCAAATGGCCGGCCATTTTGAAAAGGCTCGGCATATTTCGCTATTTGGCCATCACACAGCCCTAGTTTTTATTACTTTAAGCATTTTATAGGAACGAAATGGTAAAGAACCGTGACTCTTTCTTTAAATCTTCAAGCTTGGAGAGGGTTGGAATACATATACCTTATTTGTTCTAGTAGAGCAAGAGTCATTAATAGAGCCAGACCTTCTTCTTTTTGACAGAGATTTCAGAGTTAGGGTGATTTTTTGATGAATAATTTAACGATTTTTAAGCAATTGAAAAGTTGACCAAGATCTGGCTCTATTATTATAAATACGGTATTGTGTTTACAATATTTTGAAAAAAATTCTTTTTGAATGAAAACACAAATGTATTGACAGTTGACAATTTTTATTGACAAAATTGTCAGAGCATTCTGAGAAAATTGGAGATGGTCCGAAATTTCCTCAAATGATGAATAGTTTGCGATTTTTCCATTTTTTTCCATGAACGAATTTTACCTTTTTGAGATTAATTGAAATAACAATTTTTTATTTATTTGTTTGTTTTAAACCACTTTTGGTAACACATTGTGCTCTCAAAGCAAAATCACAAAAGTTCAATTTGTTCTTTTTTTAACCCCTGTTCTGTTTTTTAATTCCGAAACTTACATGACAAAGGGCAAATGTTGGCACAGAAAATGAGTGAGATAGGTTGAAAGTATTTACTAGATGAAATATATTTAGCGGTAACCTAAAATTCAATAACTTGAAAGAAAATTAAAATCAAAGAAAAATTGCTGACCAGGCTATTGCAACACACAGACTATGGAAATGAGCAAAAGATTAGTCCTTCTGTATCTTCCAGCTATTGATCTGATATAGCAAAAAATATTTACAAATAATGAACTTGAATATTGTGAAAAGTGATTACTTTCTCCTCAACTTTTTACTTTCCTCTCCATTATTATTGTTAACTGATGTTGCGGTGGTAGCTGTCTTTGGCGCATTTTTGTCGTCTTCATTGACCAAAACAGACGCAGTGACCACATTTTTGGGCGAAGGCATGGACATATTTCTACAAAAGAGTATTTACCTTATACTCTTTATTGAACCCCACGGAGAATTTTTTTTCAGCCCCTTGAAAAATCGGAAAATTTTGAGAAGTTCTTTTTTTTGTTGTTGTTTTTTTACCTCGTTATTACATTTTGCTATAAAGGAAGGGACCCTAAATGTGACCTGGGCGAACTTAAACAAAAAAAATTTTGCGTGTTCTTGTAGAGCGTGCTCAAGTTCCTCACAAATCTGTCAACTCAGCTCTAAAGTCAACAAAGTGTGGTACGAGGGTCACTCATAATTCTAAAAATACCTCGATAGCTGAACACCCCTTATTATAATTTTTCACAACTTACCCATGGGTCAATCCTGAAATTTTGTCGATTTTCAGAGGCGCGGAGCCAAATTCACAAGGGATTTGAAAGCTCTCTATAAAAATACGCTCATATAAAAAATCCCTCGTAATTTCCCACCAGGTCAGAGTCAAATTTTTTTCATTGTTAGCTAGTCAATCAATTTTCAAGCAGTAGTACCTACCTGTTAGTCAGACGATTGCCCATACGCCTGGCTATACTCGAGTACACAAATACAATAGAGCTGAGTGGAAAAGCATATTGCACAAATAAAACTCCGACCGTGTACGCTTCTTTGCTTATTAAAGGCATCTTAAAAAAATCAATTATTTTAATTTTTTTTGCATTCACAACACACCTGTTGCCACCTTTCATTTTGTTCATGGCAAATTGTAAGTGAAATCCCACAATTTTTGTCTTCAAAAATTTTCCCTAGATCTGAAGCCGCAAATAGAGGAAGTGCTGAAAAGGTTAAATAAGTCAATTAAAAATCGTTTGATTGTGCTCATTATTGGCACTTGAAGAATGCTCACCAAGCAGTATTGAAATTAGCCAAATCAATGAAAAAAACAACAGCGACAAGTTGTGCTGTCGGTCCCGTTTTGTTGGAAATATGACCAGAACATATCTAAATATGTATATTGTTGATAAGAGTAAAACAAAACGAAATAATTTATTTACGAGAAGAAAAAGCGCCAGGCGGCGCCTAAAATTCAATTTTTAAAAACAGTTAAACTGCTTCACTTTGCATAATAAAATCAAAGAATATTGAGATAAGTGACGACAACACAAAAAGTTCAAACATCTTTTCTGTGCTGGTTTCTCCAAAATTTGAACTACACTATTCATCATCAATAAAAACTTTTTGTCGCGCCTTTATATATGGCATGCTTATAATTGAACGGAAGCTGAGATGCTGTTGATGAATGCCCTTTTCACAGAAATTTAAGAGTCACATTTTGAGAGACTGGACCTTGGGTCAGAAAGTCGGAAAATTGGGCATTTTGTAGCTAAGGAAAATGGCTATTTCGTGGTATATTTTTTATCACGGTATTGACTTCAAAAATTTAGTACCGGACGACTTTAGACAAAAAAAACCTGGAAGCTGAAACAGCTTCTTTTGCGTTAGAATGCTCATAATTTAAAAAAAAATAAACCCCGCAACTCTTGATACACCACTAGAAAGCTTATTTCCTTGGCTATCTAATGGTATATAATGAGTTAGGACGTGACTAGAAATTAAGCCCATGCGTAGGAAAATATGCTAGACATCCATGGATTCAGTACCTGCTCGAGTACCCAACTTCCGAGGTCGATATCTCGAAAATGGACTATGTACGCACCAAATCTGATGGCACTATCGTGTTCAGCGTATCATAAATAGAGTATGCAGTGTAAAACATCAATGCCCAATTTTCCGACTTTCCGTCTTCCTTGGATCTGAGGTCCAGTCTCTCAAAATGTGACTCTTAAATAGTAAATAAAAATTTAGGTAACGCCTTTAAAAAGAATAAGTTATTTTGTTAAAAATTGCCGGGGTTCGGAGTTTGTTGAAGCTTTTCTGAAAATAAAGCTGAGATGATGCTAGCGGACTCCTGCAAATTGCGGTACACTACGCAGCTTTACATATCATGAAGTAAGAAACGTTTTTTGTGGGTTTCAAAACATTTCATCTATAACCTCTCCAAACAAAAAAGTGCGTGATTAAAAATTTAACAGAAAAATTGGTATGAAACTGTATAGTGGGTTGTGAATATTACAGATTCTGCTCAAATTTCTACTTTTCAACCCCATTAGATAAGTTCATCGTGCCAGTAGGGTCAAAGCGTTGATTAATTCTAATTATTGGTTTAGGACTTCCCGAGCAATTCGGTGGGCTTTCGTAGTATTTCTTATAAACACTTCTAACACGTGATACGAGCGCGTTACACGGAGAATTTGAAGTGGGACCAGGTATATTCGAAAACAATATTTTTAAATGAGAATATGTCATGTATGAAAATTAAGGCAGCGTGTGGGCAGCGTTTTGATACAGTCAATGAGATCTCTCAAAATTTTCAGGGTTTTTTCCGCCTTAAAAGTGCTTTGTGCCCCCCCCCCCGTCAGATTTTTTCCTTATCGCTGCCCCCCCCCCGTCGAATTTTTTTCAAAGCGGTGTAGGTAAAATGGCCTTGAAAATTTGAAAAACGGTGTAGGTAAAATGGCCTAAAAATGGCCTGGTGATACCCCTCCCGCCCGTCAGAAATTCCTGCGTACGCCACTGAACGCGCTGGTATGCTCTTTCGGCTAGTATCAACTGCTTGCCAGTTCCTACTTGCTCGTTCTCAATAAAAAAACTAAAATCTACCTGTCTAAGGCAATTGCAGCAATGGAAAATGTGGAAAGAAAAATATTGAATCCCTGCAAGGAGCCGACAATTTTGCCTAAAAAATGTTTGTTATCTATTTTGTAACAAAATGATCTAGAAAACTAACAAAGAGCAGTTCCAAATGGCCAAAACCTGAACATTCAAAATTAAAAACAAATAAATATTTTAAAAATATAAATTACATATATAAAACCGTGTAGAGTGTTATTGGAGCTGTTACAGTGCAAATAAAAAAGTCAGACAGGGCCAGATTTAATATAAAAAAGTTGCGGACCTAAATTTTCATGAAAGATTTTTTTTTTCAAACGGTAAATCATTTACAGTTCGCATGTGTGCAGATCGAAGAACAGCAAATATAGTAAGCAAGTTTCCGACAGCACTGGAATATTTATATTGTATAAGATTGATAGCTATTTTACAAAGTTTTAACAATTACCCAACAAAGATCACCTAAAATATATAGTTTTGTTATTTAGTTTTGTTTGCAGCAACTAAACAGACCAGTGAATAAGCCACAATAATTATATTGCCAAGCTGAAAAAAATTTAATTTCAATAGTTTCTTACAATGGTTTAGTTATTTTTTTAGTCAACGAAACCTTTCGAATTTTTCAAGGGCGTTTTTTTGATTTAAAAATGATTTTTTATAGTCGGTTACCCAAAAAAATGATAAATACCGAGAGATTATTTTTTAAGCCACCACTGGAAAGAAAAGCAAATATATGGGGGTGTGCGATTATCACTGAATTTATAAGTCAGCGAGATTTTCGTGTTTCACCAGTAAGTCACCGAAAATTGAAGTCACCAGTCATTCACCTAACTTTACTTCCGACTGTAGGCGGGAGATTAAAAAAATGAAAGTGATTTCCGACTATAGGTCGGAGATTTTTGAAAAAGACGTGAGATTTTCGACAATAAGCGGGGGGTGTTCTTTCCGCCCTATTCTATAAAGTCGTTTGATTTTTTTTCCTCGCCTTTGACACGACGATGTGAAGCAATGTAGTGACCCATTCTCGTTAAAGATTCCTGCGTTGATTTTGAAGTGACTAGCACTTTCTAATGGGTTCCAAAATATTCGAACTTATTAAAAAAGCAGATGTTAACCAGTGCTGTAAATGGCACCGGTGCGGTGCCTGGTGCCGAAATTTTGGAGTTCGGTGCCCGGTGCGGTGCCCGGTGCCATCATTTAAGAGGTAGGTGGGAACCGGTGCCGCACCAGCAAGTGGTATGTATCATACCCGGCAACAGCTAACTAAGTTATAATTCGCCTCGAAACAACACAATAATGTCGATAAAATTGTTCATTTTTGCAATTTAGCTGAAAAATTCAAAATTAAATTGATAATTTTTTTAACATATATAAAAAAATGTCCGGTGCGACACCGGCACCGGCAGCACCGGCTCCGGCACCAGCACCGCCGGTGCCCGGTGCCGAAAATTTGGTGGTCGGTGCCCGGTGCGGTGCCTGGCGCCGAAATTTTGGAGGTCGGTGCCCGTGCCAAAATTTTCCAGGCCGGTGCCCGGTGCGGTGCCGGTGCCGAAATTCCAAAATTTACAGCACTGATGTTAACACTAGCTAAATTGTGTTTTACGGGTGTTTTGCCAAAGTAAGCGTCTTGCTCGAAATTTTGTTTGTGGATCATTTATAGACAGACCTTCTTTCCGAAGTATTTCAAGTTTTTCGCAACTGTTTCAAAAACGTTTTTCCCAATAAATATAAAAATGAGCACCAAGGAACGCTAAATTCTGAGCAAGTCGCTTTTTTTAGTTCAAACTTTCGCTCGAGTATATAATCGACATATACAATTCAATCAAAAAAATTAGAAAAGGCCTACTGGTGAGCCTCATCATTCCTTTTCATTCAAATTAAAATTTTGTAAAATTTTATTGATATCTTATGCAGTGTGGGATTAGCTAGCCGATGTTTGATGTAAGTAAAAAGTAAAAATTTTTGTTTGATGGGATCCGAAATTTTATCATACAAACCAGAATAAAATTTGTTTCGTAGGTTTCATTTGTCGATTGTTAAACGTTACAAGGCTCTTACAGCTGCTAAGTCAAAATATTTTGATACGCATCACAAAGTGCAGGTGATTTCAACGTCGTTCACGAACTTTAAGGGCTGTATAGGGAGGGAAGGAAATAAAAGAGGCCTTCTTCATGTCAAAATGATAAAAAAGGTAGATGACTGTATTTTTGGCTGTCTTATCATCTTTCTCAACATCGGCCGTGGCAAAAATAGACTCTAAAATTATTTCCTGATCAAGGGCAGGGCCACAACTTCAACTTTTTCAAGGAGGGGCGTGGTTATTTGCCTGATTTTTTCGGTCAACGGGGGTAACATATTTGTAAGGGGGGGGGGGGAGGTTATTACTCCTATGAACCCTCCAAAAGGGTGGCCCTGATCAAGGGTACCTCTCGGGATCATGTCTAAGGTATGTGGGTGTGCGCATCTCAACTCCAAGCCCCTTCGGAGGCGTCCTTCGGGGGCTGAGGCGGTGCCTGCTTTGTAAAGATTGTTGACTTACCAAAACAGAAGAGTGTTCTGAGCCATGTAAAATATCTTCTTCCCGAAAATAGTGGTTTAAATTGTTGAAAAGATGATCCCAGTCCTCGCAACTTCTCCTCTCCTCAGGTGCAGCAGCTGAAGAAGAGGGCAGCATAGAAGTGGAAGATGTAGTAGTGGGTGACCCAGCAGGAATTGTGGTCGTAGTGGACGCATTCACAAGCAAGTGCCCCGTAACTCCCATTGACACACTTTTGATGCTGTGATTATTGTTGTTGTTCATGTCCCGGCAGTAGTAGCTAATTAGGCTAGGCCACTAGGTACCACCCGTCAGCGAAAATAAATAGAACAAATAATTGCAGGACATTTGCGGAATCTGAAAAAGAATGTCTAAGAAAAGATTAATTAATTGAAACTCAATTTATGATGCAAATATTTTTGCCGTGGTCCCCCAAGCTGATTAAAAAAAACATTTCCGAACGAAAAATCAGCTTGGGGGACCAAGACAAAAAGTTTTAAGAAACTTCTTGAGTAAAAAAGTGTTTTTTTGCGTCAAAAAAATTAAACAGTGTAAATATTTTTTTGAAGAAAAAAAGTTCTATAAAAATCAACAGGGAGACCAAGGCCTACTTTTTTCGGGGTGGGCACCAATGCACAGAGCCGAAAATTCTTTCGAGCAAAGCTTCTAAAATGTTTCAAAATGTCTTTTATACGAAACACATAAACACAGATTGCAAACAAAAATACGCATGTGAGAAAAGATTAGAAAGAACCGAAAATTCTAATTTTTTGTCTCGACAAGAAAAGTGCAAATTTTGCATTTCGGAGTGTATCAGCGCATCAAAAATATGAAATAAATTTAAGCATCAGAAGGTCATTATAGCTCGAGAGATTTACAATTTTCAGTTCGAATATTGCTTCTTACTAATAAAAACACTTATAAGAACGGCTAGCTATACAAGAATACCAAAAAAAATTGAGATAGATAAAATTGATTCACAAAAAGCATTTATATTTTACTGAAGCCAATCATTTTTAATACTAGACTCATCAAAACTGACTTCCGCCAAACTTATTTTTCGGAATAGAAAATAAGATATTTTTAATAAAGAAAGACCCTCAGCCTTACACATCCAGAATAGCCGAATAGACATCAAATTTTTCCTCCTCCACAAGTGGATTTTTAGACTGCAGCCTGAGGCAAAAAGAGCCTCTTTTCATTAGGGTTGTCGTCGTCTTCTTTAAAAGAAGTGAAATTTTGTTGTTAAGCGTTTTCAGAGCCCATGCTCCAGCTTATTTCGCCCTTCCCACGGGAGTTTAATTTTGTGGAAACATGCTAAGGACATGAAAAAACCGTTCTTGGCTGGCTTTTTTCAAAATTAAAATATTGTAAAAGCTCTAAGGGGACCAAATGCAGCTCAAGATGTTTTCGGACTTTTTTTTTGTTGCGAAATTACTTATTTTGCTATATTAATACTGATTTTTCCAGTTATTTTATTGTTCTCTAAAGTGAATTTAAATTTTAAACAGATTATTGATATTTCCGGTAAATATTAGATTTTCTTCAGTGAATTTTAGGATTTTTGCATTTCAAAGGGGCATGGTCATCTGTTTTTAAATTTGTTTCCGCCAATTCAAAATTTTTCCGAATCATTGAACTTCTGTACAGATTTTTCAGCTTGGTTTCTAACAAAACAAGACCTAGAATTTAATTTTAAGTTTAGTTTTGTTGGGAACCAAGTTGAAAAATCCGTTTAAAAGTTCAATGATTCGGGAAAAAAATTGAATTATCGGGGAGAAAATTTGTAACAGGTGACCATGCCCCTTTAAGTCAAAGCCTTGTAGCCTGGTAGCCATGTTATCAATGTAATTCAAAAAATTGTTATTTATATGCATTTTTTACAGAGCAATAAAATATACAATGAACTCTTTACATTTTTTATCTGTTGACAAATTTAAAAAAAATCAGATAAATCTTGTCTAAACACCTGTCTTCCTTTGTTAAATTCTTCAAGCATTTTCAGGTGTGAGTGATTAATGACAATTTTAAACAAATATGCTATATCTGATAACAAAATACATGTAAACAGCCTGAGAAAAAAAATCCAGGCTTTGATAAATGATCTTGATGTGAAACAAGGAAACAGTAAGCAAAATTTTTTTCATCATTTATTCGATGCCTGAAAAGTAAACTGGACCCTACTTTGGGTGGTGTCCTTGACTGACCTACGACCGGGTACACATTATGACCGGGTACAACAACCGGGTATACTTCTTTTGCAAAAGTTAAAAAATATGGTTGAACCACACGTTTGAGTCCGTAACGGGTCCTAACGGGCGCTGGCCTAGCCTTGCCTAAGCCTAAGTCTAAGTGCGCAAAATCATAGAAAAATCGAAAAAAATTTAAAAAATTAACAGGGGGACCAAGACAATTCGTTGTACCCAGGTTGATGACTGAGGTGGAATTTTGACCTGGCTGACGGCTGAGGTTGAGGAAAATTTTTTCAACTCATCCGGCTGAAGCTGGTAGCTGAGGAAATGGTTGAGTATATCACCCTGCTAGCAAGTAACCGCCAAAAAAAGTCTGGATGCATGATATTTTCATGCATCCGAAGTCATTTTTGAATGAATTTTGTATGAGGTTTGCATGTTTGCGCATCTTAACAACAAGCCCGGCGGTTGTATTCAGAAACCTTAGTCTCTTGACAAAAAAAAGTTGTCATAAAAAGTCAGATTTTTATTACAGATATGCTTTTCAGGGTCTTAAAAACACCTCTTCTGCATGTTTTAGAGAAAAAACGTTGAAAAAGACAATTTCAAGCGTTTCTGAGCTATGTTTATAGTGCACTCCTGACCTAACGACTTTTGTTGCTCAGTTCCAGTAGTCAAAACATGGTGAAATATTCTTTTACAAAATGACTTACTTAGGTATTAGTGCCAAATCTTCTTAATTCAAACAACACAAAAACTTATATCACTTTCCAAAAAAATTATCATAATTATGGAGTAAAGTCTCAAAAAGCGATAATTACAAGCAGCCACACAATTATGAGCTGACTTTGACAAAGAAACTTAGTGCACAACAAAAAAACAGCCAGACATTCAGCTAAATGAAATTGAGGGTGGATGGTCTTAGAACATGTTTACCCACTCTGCTTAATGGTGCAAAAGTATATAATTAATTCTAAAAGAAGATTAGAAAAACAAAGACAAAAAGGTCATTTAAACAAGCCTATGGGGAAAAATTGTACTTTTGAAACATCTTAGGTTTTTTAGAGCTGTTGCAAAAAATATAAAAAAATAATGGATTTACAACTTGTTAAAGGACCATGCAACTTGATAAGCATAGCAGCTTGCGGAATTCAAATTGGCGCGGGATAAACCATAACTTTGTCCATAATCTTTTCGAATTGGTTTTTTAGGTGCATTTAAAATTTAAATTTCATTTATAACTTATTTTTTAACAGTGAGTCATATAAGACAGTTCATAAAACCCCAAGTGCACCGCACTACAAAAGAGTATGAATTCTTTAGTCGTAGAACAAGGCGGTGCATACAGTCCACTTTCGATAATCCGTCAGCCCGAAAAAGCTCGTTACCGCATAAGGTCCGACACTTTTTTGGGGAACGGATTATCGAGAGAAACTCTCAATTCCTTGCAATGTGGAGTGTGCGGGTCTTTGGTCGCAAAGTGTCGAAATGCCCTCAGTATTTCTACGAAAAAAGTTATAATAATAAGCTCAACACCCCGAACTCAAACCTTTCGATTTTGATACTCTTCGGAGGCAGGGAGGGTTGGTGCACTTAGGGTGTTGTCAAGACAGTTGTAGAGCCATGCAAGTAGGCTAACTCGTCCGATATGGCATTGTTGC
Source organism: Ditylenchus dipsaci (assembly GCA_004194705.1). Classification (NCBI taxonomy): domain Eukaryota; kingdom Metazoa; phylum Nematoda; class Chromadorea; order Rhabditida; family Anguinidae; genus Ditylenchus; species Ditylenchus dipsaci. The sequence goes on from SADC01000481.1 coordinate 114,894, forward strand.
GCAACGTTACGCTCGACTAGTAAGCGGTTCTATATTTTGAAAAAAAAGGTCACATGCAAACATAAAACAATACGAAAACATTATTGACAAAATCAGGGTGGTCCCTCAGGAATTCAAAATTTCCAGATTACTTATCAAGTTGCATGGTTCTTTCATTTTCTTATTTACAATTATACCATGAACACTACATTTTACATTGAAAAATCGAAGCGGTTTGTTTTATTTTGTGACAATGAAAAATTTTCACGTATAGTAAAAATTTAACACAAAAATCACAAAACACAAAAAGTTTATATACTTTTTTTACCTTAAAAACCCTTTCTCGACTCAAAGACTAGAGATGTGCGCAGAATTAGGATCCTTCCGGAATTCGGATACTGATTTTGCATTTTTGGTGGTAAATACGATTCCCGAGTCGCATTTTATAAAATTTTGTGAAACGTGTTTAAATGACTTCTAATTAAGTTTTATATGCTTTAATCGAAAAAAAAGTTTTTTTACCGGTTTCCAGCGTAAAAAACCAATTTTTTGAAAAAAAAATTTGACTAAAATTTGGGGGGGGGGGGGGGCCATGGCAAATCAAGTTTTTTTGTCAGATTTTGGTCAAAAAAAAATTTTTTCAACCCCAAATGCACCCCCAGTCAGCTCTCGCTATAGTCCGACTTTCGACCGTAAGTAGTTGAATAGAATTTTTTTTGCCATTTTCACTTACAGGCTAAAAAGTAACGAAAAGTTGTAAAACACCATCAAAAAAGTTTAAAATTTCCGAATTTATACAAAAACCTAAAACTGCACTTTAAATCATAACATAAAAAGCAAAATACAGAGATATCCGTCATCGCTTTAAAGTTCAGGAAAAAACAAGCTACCTATTAAACTGCACTAAAGACACACACACTCAACAGTAAGAAAAGCACTTGAAAGGCTATTGAGAAAAAAAGCACAGGCAACACCCATTTATATGCTTTAGCAGTTCGAATTTCACTTTTGCGTGAACTTTTCCTACTAACAAAATAAATGATTGTTGATGTGATAGTCGGAAACAAATTTATAAAAAAACATGCTTGTTTTGCATGGCTTGCAGCTGTTTAGCACTAACAAAAAGCTGAAATTCGGCATTCAATTTGCTCAGAAATACACCCACCCAGATGAAAAGGACATGACATGCTGTTGGGGTCGCAACAATACTTTTTTATTGCTGCCACTATTTGAATATAACAAGAAAAAATTTTAGTGAGACTAAAAAAAAATCATTAACAGCCAGAACAGGATAAAATACAGGGTGTGCCGAAAAATTGTAAGACTTTGTAAAATGCAATAACTTTTTTCTTTATTAAATTTATAAAACCAATTTTCGGATCATTTTTTTTAAATTTTTTGGTATAATGTGAAAAAAATTATCCTTGCTTGGTTCCTCCCGCGGTTTGGCTCTTGGTCTGTGTATGATCTCAGAATAAAACAGAGCCTGAAATACAGGGGCAAAATTTTTTCTTATTACTGATATACCAGAAAAAAGGTGACGCGGCTTATTCGCCGTCGCATGATTGCCCTTGACAAAATTCGCCGTCAGCTTAATTTACCGTTGATGAAAATGGCCGTTGAGCAAACTTTGCTTATTCAACCCGCCAAATTTGGAATTTGGTTGGTAGAAATAAACACAGACAAAAATTGCCAAGACGGCAATTTTTGTCAACGGCAAATTAAAAAAATTGTCAGCGCCCGATTTAATCGACGGCGAATTTTGTCAACGGCGAACATAGAGACGGCAAATCCGCCCTGTCCTGAATAATATCATGAAAAGCTTTTTTCGACCTAGTGTACAAGTGGCACGTTTTTGTTTGCCTTGGTCCCCCTGTTGATTTTTGTGATTTTTTACTCACTTAGTATGAAAGTAAAACTTTACTTAGACTTAGGCAAGAATAGGGCAGCGTTTTTTCACTCATTTTCACTCCAAGAAAAATGCGAGAAGGTACGGTCGCCAAATTTTTACACATTCAGAAAATTGATGGCGAAATTCGGCAGTTTTAAAGTCTTAGAATTTCTTGAGACACCCTGTAGTCCAAACACACTAAACTTTTTTTTTGAAAAGAAAAAGAGAATGAGTAAGAAAATTGTTGTTGGTCTTTCTTTGTTGGTGTTAGTAGACAAAGATTTTCTTTCGGCTAATTTTGGGCTGTTAAAAGGATGCATCAAGTAACTAATAGCATTTCTAACGATTTTTTTGGTACCATTTATTATTGCAAAAAATATTCGAGATTTTGGTAAATTTACTTTTAGTTCAGAGATCCACTTGTAAATATGCAGAATATTTGGTTTTAAGACGGGATTAGGAAAATTGTCTCGTTTTTTGGCATCTGACCCTCAGTTGACAGCAAAAATAGCCGATTTTGAAAAACGTGATGGTTATTACCCACTACCACTTTTTATAGAAATGCAATAAAAGTAGGAGGGGTTTTAGTTCACCTGAGTATTTTCTACCCAATTTTTGTTTCGGGATAATTAATTGGACCAAATCACGTAGCATAAACCAAGAAAAAGTATATTAATGAAGATGGACTATTTCAAAAATTAAAAAATTCGAAAACTATTATAGTAGTTTTTTTGAGAAAAAAACAACTACTTGGAGTAAAATGAAACTGATACTTTACTCTCGACGCTACTTTCTGTTTTTTACACAAGCAATCAGAAAGTGAATTTTTTAGTCTAGCCAATCTATAAAAACGTTATATGGTGTAAAACCATCCAAAAAAGAAATATGACGGCAGGAATTCCTTCTACCTCACTGTCCCATGACTGCGTTTAATCGCTTTCTATCGATATTTCCTGGCAGCGCTAGTGGAGAATCGGTTCCCACTTTTTTCTTTGAAAAAATTAACAGGGGCGACCAAGGCATTTTTTGAAGAAAAGGCGAAAATGGAAACCGATTCTCCACTAGTGCCTTTCTGGTTTTACATGGGTAGAAAACACGAAAAAACGATAGAGAACAAATATAGGGTACATGGATACAGTATTAAAGTATCCAAACTAATTTTTATCCCTGGAGCTGGGCAATAAGACTCTCTAAATGAATTTTCGATCAAGAGTCTTGCTAGGATCGTGTAGCATGTTATTCTGTCTCTAACCATTCGAGCCTCCTGCGCAGAAAGCTGTGGGCGCAGGAGGCTTGAACTATCATAATTTTTGAAGGGTTTTTGGTGGGTATCCAGGTACCCTATATTTTTCGACCATAAGGACGGCTAACATGATTTTGGTCCTATCCAAAAAAGGGGGATTGCTTTTGGCCCCCCCCCTATTTTTTTTTGGCTTTTTGTTTTTTAGGCTTACGCTTTGGCAAGGAAAGGTCAACGTATGTTGGCTTACCTCAGACATCAGTCTAAAGTATGTTTTAATCCGTCCTAAGATACGCTAGCCTACACTAGGCTAAGCCTGAAGCCTAAAATATAACGAAAAAACAACAACAGGAGGACCAAGGCAAAAAAGCCCTTCTTGTTTGATAAGGCCATGATTTCGGTCAAATTTTTTCATTTTCAGAAATGGTCTCCCGAATTCATTTTTTCGTGTTTTCTACCTATATAAAGCCACGAAACAATGATAAAAGTTGATAAAACGCTTTTTGGGCCGGGAAATAAAAATAATTTTAGCCGCTTTGACAGAAAGAATCATAAAAGAAACAAAAAAAACTCGAATATACGCAAAGCAAGAAATGCACCCATTCGCATCGATTAAATTAGAGCAATATTGCCAAGTAAGGCGCTGAAAATCATCTCTGTGCTCACATCTAGTACGGCATCCTTCAAAAAAGGCTTCTTAGAAACTAGTAGTGTTATTACAAGGTTTCCCCCCACACCATCTCAAGAGAAAGAATAAAAAAATCTTCGAGCACAAATTGCATTATTTTCTTCTCTCTTGAAAAAAGAGAAATTGGCAAGTCTCTAAAACAAGAGCAAGGACAAAAAACACGCTTTGCTACATCAAATTAAGGCCCTGAGGCTGGAGAGGATATAAAGGAAGAGCCAGAAAAAACAATTGAATCAGCCTTGGAGTAGTACTAGCAGTAGACTAAAGAAGTAGAGCCACAGCTGCTTTTCAATTAAACACGTAGATTTGATTGGACAAGCAGGAAACAATAGAAAATTAGTGTAAACTAACAATGTTTTAGGACAATAGATTTGGGGAAGAGCAGACTAATTCGAGGGCCAATATTTTTCTTTCAAATATCTAAATAAATAGTTTTATGAGAATGTCATTTTTCGCTATTCAATAAAAAGGTCATATTATATTTATACAGACATCATAATTAGTTCTCGCCAAAAAAATTTCTTGTCAAAAAAGCAAGGCAGTTTATATTTTGACGTTGGTCCCCTGTTGTTTTTTTTAAATTTTGTTTTCTGAAAAAGTCTCAAAGATTATTTATTTGCCCTTTTGAACTATTTTCAAACAGATAAAAAAAGCTTTAATAGAGGAAAGTAAAAATGCATAAAACAGCAAAATTTTAAAAATTTCGGCCCTAGTAGAAGATGCCCTAGTAGCATACGCGCCTCAAAATCGTTGTAACTGCTCTTTGGAACAGCAAGTTTAGCTTAGCCTTCAGGCTCAGGGGTTGGCCAGTTGTGACTAATAAATAGCTCACGCACTTTTTCTAAAGTCTAGATTATATATTTGGGTACTCTTTACTTATGACTGAAAAAGAAAAATTTGCGAGAGGGGGGGGGGTATTCTATACTAGGGTGGAGAAATTATAATTTTCAAAGGGTGATATTTAAATTTGCCCGCTAGACTCTGAAATCGGTTTGCTGATTTTAGGTAAAATGCCCGCTGATTTGAGAAAATTGCCCGCTAATTTTTGGGAAAAGGCCAGCAAAAAAAATTAGCATGCACTTTTCCGAAAATTAGCGGGCGATTTCGAAGAATTAGCGGTAATTTTTGAGAGCTTAGCGGGCACAATCAAACAGCTCCCATTTTTATATCAATTAAGGCACTGAAAGTGATAGCCTGCTATAGCCAATAAAACCAACTACATTTTTAGGAAAATCGCAACAGAAAAGCAAAAATAATAGAAGTAAAGTCTAATTAAACTCCAAAATGGCCTAAAATAAAACAGACTGTGTGTTGCTAGCTTGCGCTTCCCCTTTTATACATGTTTGTTGAAAATGTTTGCTGCGCTTTCCATTTTCATGGAACAAGGGAATAGAGGAAAAAGGTCGAAAAGGCAATTTATTTAATTTCTCGCCTCGTGCATCCTTCTGCTTCTCTGCTTTTAACAGCCATTCTTTTAATTCTTTATAGTGAATTCGGCTGGTTACATTATAATGGCCTTATTATAACGAATTAAAATTGCCAGTCTCAAAAATGAGTTTTCGGAACTTACGTATTAGTGTTAATATTTTAAATTTACTAATATTACTTGACAAATTTTCATAAATAAGTTCTCAGTAAAAAACTGGTATTACATTTTTTAAGGAAACTTTTTCGACGCCACTGGATTATAACCTTCAGGTTCGACTGTACCTAAAACGACCAATTTTAATTTTTCTAAAGCTTTTCTTGGTAATGGTTATGCCCTAAACCTAAAGCCTAAGCCCAAATTATCAGGGGGATGTGTGGTAGATGGTTATATTACACAGGTGTTTTTTAGGAGAAAGGAGGGGGGGGGATTTGAAGTTGTTAAAGCGGTGGTTTATATATATTATACATTATATGGCTTACACCTATTAATAGTTTCTAATCAATTACAAAACGAAAAATTGAGAGCGACCGAAATCAAATCTGCGCCAACAAATAGTTTTCGTGTTGAGACAAATGCCATTTTGACATTTTTTTTTAAACTTTCAAATTGAAAAGTGAAAAAATGTGTAGTGAAAATGGGATTCATAAAACTAGGCATATGCCCCTCTTGAAACGCGAAGGCTGAAAAAAGGAACAAAAAGAGAAAATATATTATGAAATATTCGTATAAGTATAAATTTTGGGAAAAGAAAAGTGTTGGAACCACGTGAGCACCAAACTTTTAAGGGGTCAATGTAACGAGCGAAGACTGTCGAAAAATATCTATCGAAAATCTGCATGGGAAGGCCAAGGCGATATATCTCGAGTCTATAGATTGCATTTTTTGTGTCTGTTCATTTGAAATATTGAAATTTAATATTGTTAATGGACTATTCTCTGCAAGACAGCGTTGTCAGAATTTCCGAATTAAATTGTACAGTTCGATATGTTCCCTATAAGTTTTTTCGAGAAATGTAGTGTTATAAAATTGTTGTGTGTTACAGAATTTGGTTGAAAATTAATACAGTCGAACTGCGATACAAGGCCACTCAAAAATTTTTTTGCAAGCAAAAAATTTTAAATTTATTGCTGTGGGTGGGGAGATACTTTGGTGGCGGAAAATTAGATGACGGAAAATTTGGCGAAATTTGAAGATAGTTGTTATGTATGTTTGCTTTGCAATTCCGAGTTTCTGACACCAGATTAATGTCTAGAATCTTCGATTCGCTTATAAAAGTTCTCTTTGATCTGAAAAAAATTCATATTTTGAATGGCTCATACTGATTTGGTTTGCGAAAAGGCTGAAATATTCCACGAAAAAGATTATTTCTGCCACGAAAAACGACATACCACGAAAAAGCGAAAATGTGCCACGAAAAAGCTGAAATGTGCCACGAAAAAAATTATTTATGCCTTTTTCTGTCCAAGACCAACCAAATTTAGCAATATTTTGCAAGAATTCGAATTTTTTAGTCATGAAATAACTTGGATCCCTCAGAATCCCACCCCGGAATGACCAGAAGCCCCTGAAAGTTGGTTTTTTGGGGTTTACTAATGGGGAGTAAACTTTTTGCGAAAATTCGATTGAGCGGATCAGAACCCCGGTCCGATCGGCTGAATCACTCAGAATTCCACCCTGAACCACTCAAAACCACCATAAACCTGGAATTCTGAGTGATTCAGCCGATCGGACCGAGAATTTGATCCGCTCAATCGAATTTTCGCAAAAAGTTTACTTCCTCTTTAGTAAACCCCAAAAACCAACTTTCAGGGGCTTCTGGCCATTCCGGGTGGGATTCTGAGGGATCCAAGTTATTTCATGACTAAAAAAGGGTAATATTAATTTTGGCCACAGATTCAAAAATTGGCCACAGATATTTGAAAATTAGACACAAATATTTGAAAATTGGCCACAAATTCAAAAATTGGCCACAGAAATTTGAAAATTGGCCACAGATTCGTGGTCGTCCACTTGGAAGTGGTCGTCCACTTGAAATAAATTTTTTAACGTTTTCGGGTTCCAAAAGCTGTTTTTTGGACTAATTCAGGCATGCTGAAGACGGTTTGATAATGGTAAAATGCCGTTTTGTGGGGTATTTTTTGAGTTATGGTAAAATTGAGTTTTGTCAAAATCAATTATTGTCCAATACTCAAAAAATACCCTACAAAACCTTATTTTACTGTTATCAAACCGTCTTCAGCATGCCTGAATTAGTCCAGAAAACAGCTTTTGGAACCGGAAAAACGTTATAAAATTTATTTTAAGTGGACGACCACTTCCAAGTGGACGACCACGAATCTGTGGCCAATTTTCACATATCTGTGGCCAATTTTTAAATCTGTGGCCAATTTTCAAAAATCTGTGGCCAATTTTCATAAATCTGTGGCCAATACAAATCTGTGGCCAAAATTAAATATTCTGTGGCCATTTTTCACAATTCTGTGGCCATTTTTCACAATTCTGTGGCCAAAATTAAATACCACCCACTAAAAAATTCGAATTCTTGCAAATATTGCAAAACTTGGTTGGTCTTGGACAGAAAAAGGCATAAATAATTTTTTTCGTGGCACATTTCAGCTTTTTCGTGGTACATTTCAGCTTTTTTCGTGGTATGTCGTTTTTCGTGGCAGAAATAATCTTTTTCGTGGCATATTTCAGCCTTTTCGCAAACCAAATCAGTTTATGCCATTTTGAATTCCAGTTGACACAACAATTAATTGAATGGTTTTTTTTAATTTCCGCTTAAATGTTTGTTGTCTCGAGTGGAATTCAAAAAATGAGAAATTTTTCAGATTAAAGAAAAGTTTCATTAGCAAATCGACTATGCTGAACACGAATCTATTGTCAGAAGCTCGGATTGAAAACAAAGATACATAACGGCTATCTTGAAATCTCGCCAAATTCTCCGCCGCAAATTCTTTGCCGTCGAATTTTCTTCTCCCCATCTTGCTTCAGTTCACAAAATAAAATAAAACTTCTGTCTTCATGATATTAACATTTTTGGAAAAAAACAAGCAAACCAAAGTACAACGATAATTAGTTGGAACCAAAACTTTTGCCTATATGAACAAATAAATAATTAATTGAATTGGTTGTTTTTTGCCTTTAAAAGGGCACAAACTAATACTAATCTTAGTTGTTTTTTTTCAATTAGTTTGTGCAGCAAAATAAAAATTTGGTTAATCTAACAAAGCTAAATATTTATCCAAAGCAACATTTTTCTGCTGTTTTCTTCTCCAAATTAATTCAATTACGCACAAAATAATAATAAATTTGGCACAGTAACTAAAAATAATTGGCCAAATAAGTGGATGGAAAAATATTTTTCGCATTTGAGAAATTATTTAAGTCTGATGATGTATAAAGCAATTTTTTTATTATAAGATGAATTTCTAAAATCTACTTTTCGGTATATAAGTTTCTGGAATACATTAAGATTAAAGTCTAAAAACAGCATATTTTATGAAATACTAAGCTTTAAGAAGAAATTGGTTTTTTTATAGTTGTATACTCTTTAGTCTTGAAAGTTTTCAAGTAGTCTGGTTCTTATGCAGTTCACCGAACTGATTGAATGTTAAAAATAACGAATTGGAAAAACGGGTACTCAAAAATCGGTTTAGAAAAAGGTGTGGCTTGAAATTTTTGTTGTAGGGCGGTTTTCCAGCTGGAGTACATTTTAAAAGTCTTGCTCAAAAGTCGGTTTCAAACATTTTTAAGTCAATTTCAGGCCCTGAAAACAACAGAAAACGTTTTTAATTTAATTTATTAATTTTTTTTTTTAAATTTTTTTCGGAAAAATTTTCCGTAAAAAATTAATTGCTTTTATGAGAGATAATACGCTAAAGTCAAAATTTGGACTTTCATAACAGCCCAGCATAGTGTGTGCAAGATAATCTTACAGTAAAAAATTCAAAATCTTACAGCATTTCATTATTATTTGCCTGAGCCAACAAATATGTTTTTTCACAGGTTTTTGGGGCTAGTATAGAATATGATTTTGAGCACAATTTTTATCGTTGTTTGTTATTTATGTTTATAACACAAAAAATATTGACTCCACTACAAAAACTGTTTACAACACAAAAAATGACGCCACGACAAAATACCAAAAACACTTCCGTATTTACTTCTGGAGATCTGGATATTTTCGGGTGTTCAACCAAAACTAAAAAAACTGAATCGGTGGAGCACATGAGAGCTGAGAAAATGCAATGAACAGCTTTGTGAAAGGTTGACTTTTATCTGAGATACAGAACTTCAAAGCCGAGAGAGGCTCTATTAGAAAGAGCGAGGGGGCTCTTTTAGAATATTTACGGTATGCGACACTAGCGCCGAAAAATTAATCAAAAGTTGAGAATGGCGTTTACAGGAAAAGTTTGCTATTCAGCAACACGCAGAATTCAGTGAAACTTTCAGCAAAACAAATTTTCTAAAAAAACACTTTTTATAAGCCAAAACAACAAATAAAGATAGACGACAGCTTTCAAATTAGCCGAATAATTGTAGGCTTGAACAACCACAAAATCTAGAAATAGCCCCTCAAATTAGTTTGACTAAAACAAGGGAAGTAAAAAAAAACATTAAAGCTCAAAAGCAAAACAAACAAAAGCCTTCTTCCACGGCATAAAAAATGTAATAATCCCAAACATAATCCTAAGCCGGTGGTGACACTGACCTTCTGAACAAAAAAGTAGTGTTACTAATAACAATTATTCGTTCTACCTCTAAAACACAAAGAAACAACTACCATGTGGAAATTATTGGCACAGAAAAATAGACAAATTTACAGGGTGTTTAAAAAAATTGCGATTTCATGATTTATTCAAAAAAAAATAAATGATTGACTTTTGTCTCTATTTTCGGGTTTCATTGCCAAACCTAATTCGAATGTCCAGTTTAGAGTTCTCAAATCGACTTGAACTCAAAAAAAATCGAAAAATATCTAGTTTCGAGTATTGAATCGAGCACTCGGCTGGAAAAATTTAGAGTTCGAGTTTTGAGTCGAGCACTCGACTTGGGAGCCGGAACGGGGGGGGGGGGTCATGATGATCAGATTTAGCACTTGGTAGACAAAACACCGAAAATTGGAGCACCGAAATATTCAAAATCGGCGTTTTTCGTGGTTTTCCGGCTTTCTTTGACCTAGAACTCAAAAATTTTCTCGCTGTCCGCCAAAATAACTCCAGCTTTACTATTTAAATCCACCATGCTCTACAAGATGGCTTTAACAGAAGCGGTTTTGCAGCGGTTTTCTTGTCAGTGGTGAAGCGGCGGCGAAGTGCGTGAGTCTAGTTAAGTTCTATTCCGATTAGAAGCATTGTTTTTTTTGACTTTTGATAAAATGTGATATTTTAATTCTCGTGTGAATTTCACTGGTACCCGCTTTTCAAAATATTCTCATCGGCGGCGAGCATGCCGCTTTAACTTACCAATTTTCAGTAAGTTACACGGGCTGGGATAAGTGACGAATAATACGAATTCGGAATACCTATCCCAGGCAACCTAAAAAATGGTTTTGCTAAAACATTTTTCTTTTTTTTCTAAAACAAACACAAAAGTGTTTCAAACCGTTTTTTGGGAGGAAATGAATAATGAAACTTGCAATGATGAAATTAAAGTTGGATGCACCCTGTAATACTACTAGAAAAAAGTTTTTTCGTGGTGTTAATAAAACTCTTTTAATAAAGAATCTTCCAGCAGCACGGCGCAAGCATCCAGCCTACCAAAAAGGAAGAAGAAATTTGTTGAAGCCTGACTGATTATCCAAATTAGTGAGGAAAAAGGTGGCACACTGGCAGCAGCAGAAAAGCCAAAAGAATTACAAAATAGAGTTTTGCTAGTCGAGCAAAAAATTACTTTTGCGGCAGAGAATTTTGAGCTCCTGCTGTGAACAGGCTTTCCCTATTTTAGTTTCTGCTGCTTTTTGGCTAAAGGACCTCTGGCTGGCCATTAATAAAAATTAGTTGGAGTGCTCTTGTTGCTTTATGCCTAGCAGACAAACACATGTAAACAGCCAGTGATTAAACTGGCTATGAAGTGGCACTCCTGAGGCGAGAATTAAAATAACACAAAAGAAGGAAAATCGACAAAAAATGTCCTTCTAAGAATGGTTTTGAAGCATCTTGACGAGATTAGGATTCTGTCGGTTTTCTGGATGGTCTGTTAATAAAAACCATTTTTATTTAAACCGGGTTTTTTTTCGGTTTTTTCTTGCGGTCGGTTGACACGAGCTGGTCAAGGTTAAGATTTTTCGTCGTATATTGACAGAAACTTTGGCTCTATACGCGTTAGCATCTTTCGAAAAAAAGATTCCTTGGTCCCACTGTTGATTTTTTTCAAATTTCTAACGATTTTTTTGTGACATTTATTATTGCAAGAAATATTCGAGTCTTTAGTAAATTTAATTTTAGTTCGGAGATCCACTTGTAAATACGCAGAATATTTGGTTTTTAAACGGTTAAATTTTTTGGCCGGATTACACTTTACCGGGTATGCTCAAAATTGGGTTTTAAGCATATTGAACGCGTTTTTCAGTCTTGAAAACGACGGAAAACATGTTTTCAGGTGTGGGAAAGCACTTTACGAGAAAAAAATCTTTTCGACTCATTAGGGGGGAGTATAAGGGGCCATCTAATTATCGAAGTTTTTGAGGCAGTCCACATGAGTCTAGTCTTAAAAATAATAAAGATTTTGATTTCGACTCAGAGACCAGAAGAGAGCCGAAATTTCGACCCAAGACTGTGAATAAGGACAAAAAAATGTAATTACTAAAATTCTAAAATTTTCATCAGCTTGTAAAAAGGTGCAAGGCAGGCTTGCTTGACAGAAATAAAAACATATTCTTTGGCTCTACACGTGTTCACACTTCTTTCAAAAAAAACTTGCCTTGGTCCCCGTTGCGCTTTTTTCGCATCTTTTTTCTTTTTCGAGCCAATTAAAAAAAATTGATTAACACGCTGGCATACTTTTTTTCTTACTTCTGACGATCAGAAAAAAAAATCAGATTGGGGGACTAAGCAAAATATTTTTTTTAACATTTTAATTTAACTGATAATGATCAAAATGATTTAAAGTGTAAATAAATGGTTTTTAAGACTTTTAAACGAAAAATTTTTTAGAAATAAACAGGTGTGGGAATTAAGGCCATTTTTTTAGAATGAGTGCGCGCACATGTAGAGCCCCTTTTTATTTTTAAAAAAAAGTAACAATAGCTTTATACCAACAATCAAAACATGGTGAACTTGCAAAGTCACCAATATCAATTTCTTTTTTTATTCTTCTTTTTCGAGTTGTACTGCAGAATTAACTCATCTGTATCATCCACTTTGCTAAAAACTTTTAGATCTGGAACTTTCAGCTCTAGCACTTCTAGTTCATTTTCTTTGTCCAGCTTCTTCTTCACACCAGCCTCTTCAGACGTTTCACCATTTTTATCTTCCTCCTCGGAAGATTCCTTGTTAGATGAAGAGACCATAGGTGGCAATGGAGTCCTGGCTCTTGGAGAAAACTTTTTTAAACAAGCTTTTTTCTTGACTCCAGTGCTATCATGTTGTGGCGAAAGAGTCTTTTTGGGTGATTGGGGTAGTGGGCTGGTATTTGACTCTGGTTCATGGATTTCTATCTTTAGCTCATTAGCCAAATCTTCTATTATCAGTGGCGGAGGTACTAGTAGTTGAGGCACAGCTAGAGTCGGTGTTGCTTCTGGGTTTAAAAGGCCGGAGGCAACATTTTTTTCTTCGCTTGGAGTGTTGATTGGAATATCAACTGGTATAGGCAAAAGACTTGGAATTTCGAGCAGTATCGCTGGCTCCGTAGCAGGATCTTTTACGACTTGGTGATTTTCGACGATTTGATCCTCCAAAAACTCCTGCTCTACTTGGATTTTGAAGCGTGGAACAGGTTTGACTTCTAATGGTAGTGTCTCATGTAATTCTTGAGAGGCAGAGATGGTTTTAGTAAGACTTTCTTGTTGTGGAACTGGTTTTGACTTTAGTTCTTCTTCGACCTCTTGTTTAATAGCTTTAGTGTTTGAGCTAAGGAATGGTCAGATGGCATCACGAAGTTGAATATGGATTCTGCTTCTTTGAAGTATTTCAGGGATGTCTCTAGTTGTTGGAGACTGAAAAAATTTGGTTGTTGTTTTTATATCGAAAAATTCAAATGTAACTCGATTCTCTAAAATATATGAAAGCTCGTTAGAAAATTCAAGTTACAGTCGAACCTCTTTATAGTGACACCCCTGGGGACCGACCCCTAGGTGTCACTATATCCAGGTGTCACTATATCGGGGTGTCACTATATCCTATATCACTATATGTCGGCCAACCAAATCGGGCCCGGGGTGTCACTATATCAAGGGTGTCACTATATCGGGTGTCACTATAAAGAGGTTCGACTGTATAATATTTTTTTTGAAAATTTGAACAAAAAGAGCCCTTTCAGAGACTAAAAAACGATTCGATAAAATTAAAATTTTTTGTCATTATAAAGTTAACTGTAGAATACATACATCCTGCTGAAGATGCCAATATTCCGCAAATGAAATCCTAGAGCTGGATGGTTATGCGGATAGCATATTCTAACACACTCTTCTGCCTCTAGATGTAATTTTAATAGTGTTTGGGCGTCAACTGGGTCGACGAATGGAATCAAAGCCTAAAAATTTGTGTTATTACTGATTTGTATTAGATTCCGCCTTTGCAGCGCATAATATACAACCTGTATTAATTTGCAGTAGTATATGTTGACTTTGGGCAAGATTAGCTCAAATTTTTGCAACAAGTCAGTTATAAATTCAGCGGCTAAACTCCGGCTCATTTGTTCAAAATCATTTCTTTCTAGCACATCATCGATAAATCTCATAGCTGCCAAGGCTTGCATCACCTGTAAGTAATGTATACACAAGTACAGAATTTAAATTTTTTCAATTTTCAAATTTTGTAGTTAAAAACAATAGATACTGTATTTATTCTAATAGAGCCGCTATAACACCTACCACTTTCTACCTTTTTAAAATTCTGTGTTTGACCCCCTTTCTAAACACTGCTCAACGCAAGTTACCACTCATTTCGCAGCTCATCTGGTTAGCTTCAAAATTGGTGATAATTTGCATATGAGCGTCCTCAAAAAAGTTGGCCGAAAACACAATGCCAAGAACACGATTTCAAACGAGGCAGAATAAACGGATACTCCAAAAAATAATTATCGATTTTTGAAAGAACTTTCTTCTTCTTGTTCCACTGTCCTTTCACACTCTGGACAGGTGATCATTTGAGTTTCAGTGTGCTTGTAGACCTGCTCACCGAACAAACACAAAGGAACACTTTTGGACACAGACTGAAATCTAGAAACTAATTGAACATACTTCATTCAAAATTATACCTTGCACTTTGGGCAATTTATCGATGTCAAAATGTGCTCCGAATTATCCACGCATCTTTCACACTCACAGTTAAAATACCAAGTGTCTTTCAGCAATTTTCTTCTAGCTTGTTTAGCACTAAAAATTAGGAATTTATTTGTAGAGCTGTTAGATGGCTGACTCACCAAAGCAGATCTATGTAGGAGTAGAATGTGGTGGAGCGATCTAGCAAGTTCACACCGGCATGTAATGGTCTAAGTGTAGCTTTGACTCCATTGCAAACATAGATTGTGTTTGGCCGACAGCTATGGTCATACGCACAAAGATCACAATACAAGCCTTTGCCGATTTCCTGTATATAATATTTAGGTGAAAAGTTTGATATTTTTAAGTTGCAATTTTGATCCTACTTGAATACAGCACCATTGCCCAATTTAACGCTTTTTATAAATTTTACATATACCCCACAAGTACTTGAACCAGGGTTCGAAATGAAAAATTTCGAAAAAAACATTTGGGTAAAAAAGGACATTTGGAGGACATCTGCTTATTGCTATTTTGGAGCAAAAAAAAAGATTTTGAAACTTCAAAAATCTTTATATAGAATTTGGACTGACTGAGTAAAAAATTTTATATGATTTTTAACTTTAATAGCTTATATCTCCTTTGTTTTTATGTCAAATCGAGTCCAGTTTTTATTCAGCAACACACCTAAGTCTCCTCTGTCACATGAGTATGAATATTTTATATAGGTTGTCAGCCAGTCTCGAAATCTCGCGCATAGTATAAAGGTGTTATTTATAAATTTGTCAAAATTTTCATCACTTTTTTAGCTTGAACATCTCATATCCTTTTCGTCGTTATTTTAATTAAGTCCAAATTCCTTCCAGCAACGCGCCTGAGTCTCTTCTTCAAAATGAGTATAAACAATCCATATAGATTACGTATGAAGCTAATAATTAGCAAATTTGTTACATGAATTGCCCGAAATTGCTACAATGGTTTTTTGAATTCGCGTCATTTTTTGCCTCTATAAAGTGTGTCAAATATTACGCTATTTAAATGTTTTAAATGTTCAGATCAGAATAATTGTGATGAGTTGTCCTATATATGAGTTTCTTTTGAGATAAGTTTTTCAAAAGCTGAGTTGTCCGTGTTTTCAGTTCCCGGGATCCGAGTCCGCAGCCACCCGTCAGATTACACGGTCACCCAAACAACTTACATGATAGTGTTGTGAATTAAATCTATTCAGTTCACTTTTAGGTAACTGATATCACATAAAGGTAAGTTTCAGTGAGCCATGACAGTAAGTAGCTGAACCAGGAGAGTGAGAAGTTATAGCAGGAGAGTGAGCAGGGGTACTGGGAGAGTGAGTAGGTGAGTCAAGAGAGGGGGTTGGGTTGCCAAAAGAGTGGCCAGGGCTACCAGGAGAGTGGGTAAGGGGGCCAGGCAAGTTGAAGGGCAGGCCATTTCCCTGATAACGAATAGGGACAAATCAGGGGTTAAAAATTCAAATTCGTTCTGACTAGTTCCGTTTTCTACTTTCTAAACATAGAAACCAAATTACTCAGAAAGTTATTGTAAAAAAAATACTAAAAAAATATTTTGGGTCCCGAAAAAAGACAAGTCTTTTTAAAAAGGACGATTGCGAACCCTGACTTAAACACATCTCAATTTAAAACAATTATTTTACACCACTTAAATCAAATAAAATGGATCCTTGGGATAGAAAAAATACTGGGGTTGACTAATGGTAAATTGACCAGTCCATTGACCGATCAATTGACGGTCAGTTGACTGGTCAAAAATGTGTCAATTGTAGCTCGATATTTGCAAATTAATTTTACGACATGTTTGCACTTTTTCATATTTATTTTGGTTATATCTGAGGAAATGAATGAGTGGTGCGCAGATCTGTTAATAACTCTCCTGATACGAATGATCTAGTGACCACTCTGTAGTCAACTGTTCAATACAGTCAACTGTCCCATCACAGTCTACTCTTCCACTAAAAACAAACAAGAGTTTCGTTGTAGACAAAACAAAGCACGGTTGGACTGAGGTCAATGAATCATTTACGTCAAGAAAAGGCACTATTTTCCAAGCACTATTGGAAAATTAGTTCCTCTTTTTCGTTGGCCCTCCCTGTTTTTTTTTAAAAAGCCTTTGTCCCGCCTGTTGATTTTTTTGAAGAAAAAATGGGAACCGACTTCAGCGCCAATTAGCACTGGCGCCAATCATATAGGGTTCGCCATTCTTGCCAAACTTTTTGTTTTGCTCATAACTTTTCAAATTTTTTGTGTTTTGTCGAGATCTTTTTTTTAGTCGATAAAAGACACTGTAGGCAATCGGATGACACCAAACATGCATATTAACATTTATTGAAACATTCTCCTGATTTGACGCCGTGCGACTTCTTTCTCTGGGTTGGATCAAAGATCAAGTGTATCGAACTCAGCCTGCCGATCTCGAAGAACTGAATGAACGAATCGTCCTAGCCTTCCAAGAAATTCCTCCGGACATGATCCAAAGATCAATTAATAGCTATGCTCGTCGACTCCAACGGTGCAGTTGAAGTCCAAGAAAGAAGCGTCGAATAAGAATGTGGCAATATTGAATGAAAATTTGTTGGTTTTTGTTGCTGCTTTTGTCTGTCGTTTTTGTTGATGTTTCAATGAATGTAAATGTGCATGTTTGGTGTCATTCAATTGTCTATATTTTCCTCTATCGACTAAAAAGGAGCTCGACGAGACACAATGAATTTGAAAAGTTATGAGCAAAATGAAAAGTTTGGCAAGTATGGCGAACCCTGTATTTTATGTGTGACGCAAAAAAATAGTAGAAGATACTGTGAAAGAAATTTTCATAAATTTTTTACGATCAATTACTGTCAATTGACCCATCGGAAAATACGGAAAATATAGAAAATAAGGTCACATTGTCATTTTTTCAAACTAACAAAATTTACTTTCAAGTAGGCTTTGTCACTTATGGCATGTCGGTTGATAAAGTCTCTACAATGCAGCTCGAAGATTTCTTCTTTTGGTAGCAATGTCTTAACAAGATTCATAATATGGCAGTATTGATTTTTCAGCAAAATTTTACCTTACTGTCATAGAACTGCACAAGTCGATCGTAAATGGCTGGAAATGGAAAAATTTATTTTTATGTTGTTCGGATTTTTTTATCTTTATCGCTTACAATTGAATTTCTTCATAGCGTAAGGATCTTCTCGAATATTCTTTGTGTGTGCCCAAATGTCCATGATATTTCTGCGAGAGGTTCTGTCCTTGTAAAAGTTTGGATCGTCTTTGTCTTTGCCTGTGCATATTGCCTTAGAATAAAATATGTTGCTGAAAATTTAATTAGTGCGAGCCAAACCTTGTGCCTTACAACTATTCTTCCAAGCAGTCTACAAAAACAAAAGTTAAGTATGTGCTGCGAAGAGACACAATATTGTTACCATACCTTACTTCAATATCTGGCACTTTAGTCGTCTTTTTTATAGCCTTGCACTCAAATTTATGGTCTTTCCTGAAACAGAAAACTGGTATTTGACTTAAAATGTATGTTGTTTACCAAGCTAGCAGTTGACAGTCTTTGTCACAAAACCTAGCAACATGACAGCCTGTACATTGTCTGAAAAGGTTGGATTGTAAAATTATTGGATTGGATTGTGATCAACCTAAGCCGTGCTTCATCTTTTTTACTTTTGACTTGAATTATAAATAAAAATTGTCCGTGTTACTGGAATATGCCTATCTAACCGACGGACAAAGCGCAGTTTGCACAGGTGTGAATTGTCCAATTGGTTTATTTTGAGTATAAATACCTATTTTCACCTACTTTTTTATTTTTTAAATCTCCATTAGCCAAGTTCATCATTAGCCAAGCCAGTTCATACCTCGACAACCAATTTTTTGGGATTCTGCTGACGGATTCGGATTCTTTAGCAAATTTCGGCTAATAGGGTATATCAGAATTAAAAAAATTACATGAAAATAGGTATTTATACTTAAAATTAGCCAATTAGACTGTTCGCACTTGTGCGAGCTGTCTTCTTACACTACCCGACCCCTTGATGATTCAGCGCTTAGTCCGTAGGCCTCAGGCGTAGGCTGAGGGCTTGGCCAGGCCTATTATCAGCCTTTTTTTTGAAAAATCGAAAATAGTGTTTTTAGGTACCCCTAAAAATGATTCAGGGGAAGGTATACAGCACTTGTTTTTTCGGGAGGGTGGTTGTATGACACTAGCATCAAATGTCTATAAGATATGAAATACCTGTGTGTTTTCTCTTCGTCCAGACAATACCAACAATAATCCGACAAATGCTCATTATACAGGGCATATGCAAACGGGAAGAAATCAATAGAACTAGGAGATCCGGCAGTATTTACAGATTGAGACATTAAAAATATAGCGAGAACTTAAAAAACTAGTAGAACTTAAAATAAGTTGAATCCTCTGAGAAAAGCTTCAGCAGTGATAATTAAAAGTACATATCCTCAGTTTTGGGCGGCCAGTTGCCTAGCTGATCGATTCCAATCTAGCTACTACTAGCTGCCCACCAAAAGACATTTTCTTAAAGAGCTGTTATATGTGCTGCTGCTGCTTTCTTCTGCTGCAACACTTGTTATTTTCTTTTCTCTTGGCTTGCCTTTTATTTTCCCTCTGTGTGTACAATAAATAAGTGTGAATGCAAGGAAATTTTAACAACAAAAACAAAAGTTTTAAAAGTAAAGAATGTTTAGAACCTAGATATGTTAACAGTATAATATTTTATTATGCTCGCTATTCTGGTAGTTTTGATTTGAAAATGATTTTTTTGCGTATCTTCTGTGTTTATTTTTGAAAAATTTTCACACTATCATGGATCTCACAAGGATGTGATTTCGACTACCATATCGCAGGAATTTTCCGATTGCATATTGTTGTAGAGCGTCCATGGCTTTCTTGTGAAATTGGGTTATAGAGGCTATGGTAAGGAAGGAGTTTTTGGCATGAAGACCGTTCAAAAAAAAGAAAGTGATGAAGACCCGTGAAGCAGAAATCATTTTAGCTGTTTTCTCTAAAAGTTTAAATGGAAAGAATCTGCTTGCAAGAAATGTTTAGCGTTATTCTGCAGAAAGTAAAAACAAAAAGCGCCGATACTAGCACCGGACTAGGTGGAGTGACCACATTCACTTCATTCAACCCACTACCAAAAACAAAACTAGACATGATATCCTATTAGATGACTTTCTTCTTGCCGATTTTTCTTCAGTCCATAGTCCATTTTCTTCTCAGAGCTCGACCTGCCCTGGCCTAAGCCTGAATGCCTGAGCCTAAAAATTACCAAAAATACCCTAAAAAGACCATTTACCTTTGCCGAGTTTAAGTCAATCTTTTAGAAACAAGAGTTAGTATTTTGATAAGAAACTGATTAGTAATCTTTTTTTATCGTATTGAACAGAAAAACCGGCAGGAGTGCACTTTATGGGAGTTGTCCAAAAGTGGGGTTTTTAGAGGAAAGTATTTCATAGGCCCTGAGAACGATAGAAACGGCAAAAAAATGTGTGGGAAGGCCATTTTTCGAAAAAAAAATTTCGAACCACAGGGGGGTATCATGGTTTTTTAGTCAAAATTTCAAAAATTTAAATTGGCGCCTTTGAATTTAAAAGGGAATAAAGGCTGTATAGGGAGGGGAAGAAATTAAAGGGGGCCAGTTTTATAGCAGAACGTTAGCAAAGTGATTCTTTGTATTCTTCGGCTGTCCTACCATGTTTTTAAACTGGGCCGTGGCAAAAAGAGACTCTATATGCATTTTTTGATCAAGAGTACTTCTCGGAATCATGTCTAAGATAAGTGAGTGCGCGCCGCATCTCTAACTCTCAATTTCCCGGTGCCCCCTTCGGCGGCGCGGGGTCGCGGGGTCTTGGAGTTGAGATGCGCACACCCACATACCTTAGACAGAAATCACTCGAAAGTGACTCTCGATACATGAAAAAACATGCATACCAGAGTTTATTTATGCGGTAGGCCCCAGCTAACAAAACTATGTTCAACATCTTCTTGTTAGCGGGCCTTCTATGATTAGTGGCCCCTTTCGTTCCCTTCCCCTCCCTATACAGCCCTTAATCCCTTTAAAATTCAAAAGGCGCCAATTTAAATTTTTGAAATTTTGACTAAAAACACCATGATAAACCCCCTCCCTGTGGATCGAAAAAAAAATTTTTTTCGAAAAATGGCCTTCCCACACATTTTTTTGCCGTTTCTATCGTTCTCAGGGCCTATGAAATACTTTCCCCTAAAAAACCCACTTTTGGGCAACCCCCATAAAGTGCACTTTAGCCGAAAAACCAGTTAAGAAGGTGTTTTTAGGTTAATTTTCGAAAATTTAGGGAGGGGGTGGCCGACGACATAAGTGCCGAGATGGGTTCACGGTTGAAGGAGTCGAGTTGACTATCGGAGCTGACAGAGCGGCCTCCAGGAGTGACTATGGAGCGTGACAATGGAGTGCTAAAGTAGCCTGTGGATGCGGATGTCAAGCTGAATAGTGGTTGTGAAGCGTTCCCCGACTCCGGTGACTTGATGCCCGAAACTCAAGCAATATACGATCCGACCTCGAAGTCTTAGTGTGTACAAGCAATCACAAGCAAGTCCCGCAAAAGCAACTAAAAAAGAAGCAAGAATCTATCAAAAAATCTCACTTTATGCTGTGTTGTTGTTCAGCAACAAAGAAAAACACTAATCAATTTTAAAAAAACACTTAGTCACCTCTGTTTTTGGGTAAGGCACTCTTCAAATTTGTCTTTTCAACTGAGAATGGTAAGAAACAAAGTTAGACGAAATTCAAAAAATCTTTAAAAAATTGGCTGGAATTGATATGCAAAGGCTTTTCAAGAGTAATTTGAACGGTCGGGACCGAGCTAAGGTGTCGGATTATCGGGAGAGCCGGTTTATCAAAGGTGGACTTTGTTGACTTTCTTTCCTGGCCAACCAATTTTCTCCTCAGTGTCGGTTTATCGAATGTGGACTGTGGTACTAAAAATGACCGCTAAAAACGTTACAAAAAATACACACATTCAAAAAAGGAGATGTAGGTGATCATATAAGCATATAAAATGGCTCTAAGTTCTTGCAAAATGAGAGAGACAGGAACGCAGAACTGACCATTTTTCCTAGCCTAAAAGTATTTCCGTTTGTTTTTATTTAATTATGTTGTTTTCAAAAATGCTGAAAAAATTAAAGTTATACCTGTAACTAGAGAGTTTTTCAATCCTCCCACAGTCAAAATCCGTCTTCTATACTCCTTTACAATAATAAAAATGAACAACGGGCTAATGACCTAAATAGAGTAATGTTCAATACTTTAAATTTTTTTTCGCATAAATTTTACGATTCGTAAGCAAAACTGCTTTTGCCAAACCGTATTTATTCTATCAGAACCCCCCCCCCCCCTAAATAAAAAAACATGTTTGTGGCACCGCGTTTTTGACCTTCTTTTTGAAGTCTACTCGCACGAAAGTTACCAATGAATTTGTAGCTCATCTCACTGGCTACAAAATAGGTAGTTATTTGCGTGGAGCAGTGTTTAAAAATTTGGTCAAAAATGCGATGCTAAGAACATGATTTCGAATAGGGGGGGGGGTACTAGAAGGGGGGTACTAGGGGGTACTAGCTCTACTAGAATATATACGGTACATGTATTTTGTTTACTTTTATTTGTTAATGGCTGATTCATAAACATTGTCGTTGGAATAAATTTTTTATAAAGGCGATTTGCGCGAACAATGACGACAACGCCAACGACGACCTGTATATTGAAAATCCAATGAAAACGCCAACGACAACGAAAATTCTCATTCCAAAATAAAAAAATTTGCATTTTAAATTTGATTTTTGAAGATTACTATATTCTCCACACGTTTTCCTTCGAAATCTTGAGCAAAAATGCGAAATTTGTCCAATTTGAGTCCGTTCTGACATGTGCTGGCCTACCCTTGCTTAAGGCTTATTCATTAAAATTAGTTTCGGGAAGTCAGGCAAAAAATTGAATTAGTTTTTTCTACAATTTGTTTTTGTAAAAAAGATTGAAAAGTTCGAACAAACACTTTCAAGACTTTATAAAAAAAAAGAAAAAAAAATAGGAGAAACCATTGCATGTTTATGTTCTAGAGATACTAATGCTAACAGAAACAATGAAAAAATATTTACATTTTCACTCAATCTTCAAAGCGTTGCATTATAAAAAAATTTCAAAATTTCTTTTAACATTGTAAATATTTACCGGAGACCAGTTATTGAGCATTGTGATGAATGGAGCAAAAGAGAGTAAGTCTAGTTTAAAAGTTGTTCCAAAACAACAAATAAAAATGGAAGAAAAGCATTAATAAAAGGAAAAAGTCCCTGGGATTTATTTTTTCGTTAATTCAAAAAAAAAAAAGTTTAAATTGTTACCTGTGAGAGCAGCGCTTTAGTAATCTGAGAGTTGAGTTTTTTATACCTTTTTCATTCAATGATTGACTAGACTGCTTTAGTGAAGCCAATATTTGGTAGCTACACCAAATTATTGTAAAGTTGGATAGTAAAAAGAGATAAGTGTATACGCTTTAAAAGGCAGTTGTAGATTTGCTTCCTGAAATCTCAAAATATCAACTTTTTAAGAGTTCAAAAAACATCAAACATACATTATCTATAAAGAAAGAAAGTGTGTAATCTTTAGCACTGATGTTAAAAGTTTTTTCAGCTAGCTCCTCCTGCCCAGGAACTACAATTAAGTACAAGAAATAGGCATCGAAAATAGACAAAAGAACAGGAGCAAATAGCATTAGAGCAAACTTGTTCAAGCTAATTTTTTTGTCTCTGAAATATAAATTTTTTAGGCAAAATTAATTTGATCGCGTTGTTAGCAGTCAAAAATTACAGGTGCAATTAACCCAAGGTGTTTTACATCAGTGGCGCAGTAAGTAAGCGTTTGTGTTTTATGACTTAGAATGTTGCACTAGTTCTATCCCACCTGGTGGCACGCTAGTTATATTCGATTGTTTGACCAATGTCTAATGGTAATCAGGGTCGATGGCTCTAAATCTGGCGCTAAAAAAGTCCAATTAACTCTAAATTTTGGTCTAAGAAGCCAAGATACCGTAAATCCTCTAATAGAGCCCCCCTCTCTAATAGAGCCCCCCCCCCTCGATTTTTGACTCGAGTTTCAGAGTTAGCGGACCTTATGTACTTTGGGGGGGGGGGGGCACCGATTTTTTCACCTCGGTTTTTTCTTCAATTTTACATGTCGATTCTAATAATCATAATAATTATGTTAACCGTCTCTTAGTGACCATAGAAAATATGTTGATTAAAGTGATCATGGTCAATTAAATCACCATAATTAACTTGATCACTATATAAAACGTAAAAATTTTGGTGAAAAAATCGGTGACCCCCCCCCCCCCCCCAAGTACATAAGGTCCGGATTTACGGTAGCTAACGTGCCACCAGGTAAGATCGAACTTGTGCATCATTCAGGGCTATAACACTCTAGCGGGGTGATATACTTGACGATTACCTCAGCCATCAGCCGGCTGAGGACGTAAAAGTTGAAGTGCACCCACCTAAGCGCACCCCCCTTCCCTGAAATGCACCCCCTCCCAAGGAGGGGGGGGGGGGGTAGGTGCACTTCAGGGAGGAGGGGGCGTTCACTTAGGGGGGTGCACTTTAATCATTTTTTATACATTTTATTTTCATTTTTTCATGTTATTCTCTTAAGAAAAAGTCATTATTTTCAACTTTTTCGACCAAAATTTGAATTTTTCTCTTTAGCAATCGAGGCAAATCACGGGTTTAGGGTATTCTCCACCTGTATTCTACCCAAACTATTAAATAGCATGTATGTCACTTGGTTTCTACCCAAAGTATCTGGATAGTATCCGTACCACGTGGATGGTCCCTAAACCACCTGTATAGTACCTAAACCTAGTTACCCTTCCATATTTACCTCGGGCAGGTACCCGTGTATCCTTGAATATTATACCCGTGTATGCTTGAAGTAAAAGATGGAATTTGAAAATAGTTTTGAATACTGTGGCCTAACGCGTAAAGAAACTCTGGTATGCATATTTTTTGCATCCAGAGTCACTTTCGAGTGATTTGTGTCTAAGGTATGTGGGTGTGCGCATCTCAACTCCAAGCCCCAAGCCCCTGCGCCCCGAAGAGGGCGGGGGCTTAATGGGTTAGAGATGCGCGCACTTACTTACCTCATACATAATTCCGAGCAAGACTCTTGATCAAAAAATGCGTATAGAGGCTCTTTTTGCCCAGCTCCAGTCAACAAAACGGGGTAGGATACCTCAATATAAAGTACCGTATTTTCTCTATTAATGCACCCGGGTTCATTACTTTTCAACCCTTCAAAAATGTTGAAATTGTAAATCAAAAACGGCCCTAACTCTGAAGTCCTAGTACAAAAATCGAGGGGGGGGTCATTAATAGAGAAAATACGGTACATCAATTTTATATAACTAAAAAGATTTAAAAAATTGTTGGACGAGGTTGGTGCACTTAAGGGGTGCACTTTAAGGGGGTGCACTTCATATGCTGTCGCTGAGGACACCGCCCTGCACACAAGGGCTTACTCACTACGACACCGAGGTCGAATTTCACCACTTGAATGGCTTCCCTCTCTTAAATGTCATTCAGAAGCCCTGAAGCAGGGCTGCAATTTGGGCTGATTTATCAGGAAAGTTTGATTTCAACACCAGGAATTCTTAAAAATCTGATTTTTTTTAATTTGTTTTTTTCGAGATTGGTCTAATTTTTGGAAATTCGAGTTGGAAACCCTGTCCTGAGATCACATTAATTTGACAGAGACCCTAAATCAGACCTCATATTGACTAAATATTAGTTAATGCCAATCAAATTCGTATATTTTCATGTGACATATAATCGCGGGTGGACTGTATTCTAGAAAGGTTTGTGCGACCTTAGATGGAGTTGCTATATTGGCAAATATCGATGTAAATAATGTTGTGTTACAGTATAGAACCCCTCCCACGCAGAGTGCTCAGATGGAAGAGATAACCTTATAATGGTGTTTCGCAAACCCGATTTCATGAGAAAATGTGAAAACTCTGTTTTCACAACTAAAAATCCCTTCCTATTTAGCGATATGGGCCCAATTAAAAAAAGGCTTTCCACATAGTTAGCTTAAGTGAAAAATGTGCAAAAATTGAAATCAAACCTGCATAAGACGAGGTATTTGTAGTAAAATTGAATTGGCAACGAAAATCCTGACAAGTTTACAACAAAATCATGAATTAATATGCCTAGCAATACAATTATCGTTGACGAATTTTTAAAATAGCCCATTTGTACAATTATAGAATAATCACTTTTTATATACATCACCTTAATTAGACAAAAAAATTAGTTTTTTCACGACTGGTATAGCACTATGCCAAAAATGTCCAAGCTTCTCAAAAGGCTCTCTGAAACAGCTATTGGCCCTTTTTTACTTGAAGGGCCTGGCTAAACCAGGCCAAAACCTTTAAAAACTAGTTTTTTGGTACGTTTAAGGTGCTAAGAGGTTGAAAAACATGACTCATTTGTGAAATTCGACCAACCTAATCTAGTCAATAATGATTTCAAATTATTTTTTTGCATGCATTCAAAATCTTGAAATTTATTTATTAGTCAATATAGCACGAAATATTCCAATAAATGTTTAGTGAAACGGACATAGGCGCACCCAGGATTTCCTGACGGGGGGGGGGGGGTGGCTATATAGGCTAAAAATCCTGACGGGGGGGGGCGCTAAACTGGCTGAAAAATCAAAATAAGGCTGAAAAAACAAAAAAGGGTAAAAAAATCCTGACGGGAGGCGAGGCTATAGCCCAGCTAGCCATCTACCCCCCTGGGTACGCTTATGGCAACTGAAGTCGCTTAATTTGTAAAACCCTAAGTGCACCCCTTCCCCGAAGTGTGAGTTCTCTAACCGTAGTCTCTCAAAGAGTATGCATTTTTTATTTGTCTTGCGTTTGCCTATAAATTTCAATACATAAATTGATGAACTTACTGGTCTGACTACAAAGAAGACTATCAAAAAAGAAAATCTATAGCACAGTTCAACAGCAAAATTTGCTGTGATTTTGAATGTTCTTCTTATCCTTTCTTCTGCTACAGATTAAATAAGTAAGTAAAGTGTTCAAAGTGATTCCAGCAATAAAACATAAAAAGCTGTTAATTGCGTTAACTGTTTCCATAATAATATTTTGAGATATTAACAATTTTCGAGAAGTAATTAAAAGAAATTTTATACCATATTTCATAAAAGTAATGGTAAATGCAATGTAGGTTAGTTAAAATATAATTTTACGAACTTTTTCTCACGCTGCTTTTAATTTTGTAGTTTAATTTGATTATTTCATCAAAATCACAGCTGACATGTGAAATTAGTCATCAAAAACTCTGTGTGCTCAAAACATCCAATACAGAAAACATTTTTTTTGTCAAATACAAAGTTTTTCAATAAATTCTGCCTTTTTCAAGTTTTTCAAAATTTCTACTTGAAAGATCTATTTTCCTCGCCCACATCATTTTTTGGTATTTTATGTGAAGAAGACGGTTTTCGCTTAATCCTTTTGGGTTGGGGCTCTGCACAGTGCATGACTCGTATATAAGAGAGGCCAAAACCACAGGGGAAACCGAGCAAAGTTGAGGTTTTTACATCAACGTATTTCTCCTAATTTTAGACCCGGGACCAATATTTTACACTCATTCACCCTAAAACTAAGTGAATTTTCCTGTTTTTCTATTTATTCAAAAAATCCCAGAATTTTTAACGAGACCCCGATAATCCCGGTTCCAAAATTTTTCGGCTAAAAATCCCGTCCAAAAATCCCGTCTGAAGGCCTCTTTCTATCTCTATTAATGAATACTCAATTGATAAACGAATAAACAACTGATGAATTTAAATGATTTATCTTCGATGCACAAAAACACTAGCCTATTTGAAGTAACACTCACTTTGCCGGCAATCAGATATTCACACATTTGAATTAACGCAAAACACCTTTTTATCCTGGGAATTTTCATGATTTTTTTTATTGGTCATTATTTGTAAAATGAAACGAATTAGCTTAAAGGGCTATTGCCAGGGTTGTCGTTCGCCAATTCGAAAATTTTCGAATCATTGAACTTCTGTACGAATTTATTGACTTGGTTTCTAACAAAACTTCGCTTAAAATTAAATTCTAGGCCTTGTTTTGTTAGAAAAAGAGTTGTCGAGGCCTCGATATTTTCGAGGCCTCCACTAGAACCATTACTTGAAACATTCAGGTTTTCAAATCCAAAACTCGAAATCGAGGCCTCGACTCGACTACCCTAGTTAGAAGTCAAGCTGAACAATTTGTGCAGAAGCTCGATGATTAGGTAAAAAAACTGAATTGGCGGGGACAATTCAGAACCCGTGGTCATGGTTTTTAAATTAGCTGAACAGCTATGTATAACTTGGTAGCGCAGTAATAAAAAAAACATTCGGTCAAGCCTTATATTGGATTGTATTCCCAGCTGCGGCTATTTTTTTAGATTAAAATGTTATGTTACAATTAAAAATTGTTCTGAAAATTTTAGCAATAAAAAAGTGTCGCAGGCGCATTCAAACGTGTAAATTCTCATTGCCAGAAACGGCATGATCCTTCTGAATAGTAATCTAAAGAATATATTTGTTTTTTTTTCGTCTAGAGTAGTAACGTCTTTTCTAAAATTTTCATGATCATCTCTGATTTTGATACACATTTTGTTACTTTGGAAGAATAGGAAATGGTATTTTTGTTGGTATGGATCAGGTTGTTCCCAAAGTTTCTTGTACGCCATAATTGTGAACACCTTTTTGCTCCCACCCGACTCATGCTACTAAAGACGTAGTTGGTGTCACATAAATTTTTGTAAAAAAATTCATAAGATACAATACACAATTCTGCAATTCAGCAAAGCCAGATTTTTTTCAGTAAAACCAAAAAATTTGGTTGCAGTGTACAATCCCTCCCCACGAGGAGTGGTTGGATTGAAGAGATAATCTCATATTCGTGTTTCTCGACCCTGATTTCATGAGAAAGCCGGCTGTTTTTTAATTCTGAGAAAAAAAATTTTAAATCGCAGGGTGAGGGGTTATCATGGTTTTTAGTCAAAATTTCAAAATTTTAATTGGCGGCTTTTAATTTCAAAGGCATGAGGGCTGTATAGGGAAGGGAAGGAAATAAAAGGGCCACTAATCCACAGAGCCCAATAACAAGAAGATGTTAAATCTCAACT
Organism: Ditylenchus dipsaci; assembly: GCA_004194705.1. NCBI lineage: Eukaryota > Metazoa > Nematoda > Chromadorea > Rhabditida > Anguinidae > Ditylenchus > Ditylenchus dipsaci. Next base: position 143,807 of record SADC01000481.1, read on the forward strand.
CAAGCCCCAAGCCCCCGAAGGGCGCAGGGGGCTTGAGAGTTAGAGATGCGCGCACTCACTTAACTTAGACATGATTCGAGATGTACTCTTGACCATAAAATGCATATAGAGTCTCTTTTTTGCCACGGCTCAGTTGAAAACATGGCAGGACATCCGAAATAGTCCAGAATTCACTTTTTTATAATTTTGCCATGAAAGTGGCCACTTTTATTCAACTAGTCTCAAAAACTCTCTTCCCAATCCTAACAAGGTGTTTTAAACACGTTTCGGCGGTCAGAACATCGAAATAACATCATTTTTGGCGATTTCGGCGACACCGACGGGTGTACTCCGGCCAAAATGCGATGTTCTGCTGAAAATGTAAAGAAAAGAGTCACCCTTTCTGAAAAAGGAGAAAAATCTATTGATCAACACAATTTCTGTCACGAAGACGCAATTCGAGAAGCACATCTTTGCATGTGTGCTTCTTTTTTCAAATCCTCTTCCGTATTTAAACATAAAACAAATCATACATTTCATTTTGTGAAATCACTGTTGTTGATTAAGTACGGATTATTCATTTTTCTAACATATTTCTTTCATTTATTGACTACAATTACTCAGGAAATAATATTTATTTAAATCTGTCTTGCGCAGGAGAAAAGGATTTTCAAATTTTTCGGAAAATTTTCGAGATTTGAAGTTAAAATGTTATGACAAAACCTCACATTATATATTATAAAGCGTAAAAAAATCTCAAAAAAGCATCGCAAAGGTTTGACTACTACTGGGACATAGTTTCACAACCAAAAAAATCGGCGCCAAGCGCTGACAACGGCGCAGTCTATAAAAAATGGGCGCTGGCGCCGGCTCTCTGATTTTGGTAAAATTTTCAAACGGCGCCATTGTTGGTGCCGGCAATAAAGAAATTAAGAATTTTCGGCGCCGGGCCCTCTCTAGGCTAAAATTTGTGCTGCGCCGAGAAGCGCCGGCGCCAGTGCAAATATGCCACTGGCTCCGTACCTTGTTTTAATTTCTTTTTCGATGTCAAAATTATCCAGACACTTTTAGAAATATAAAAAATTTCTTGTTGCTCTTTTTTCGAGACGCATATTTGCCTTACCACATTTGGACATGAGCGATCCACAGAATAACTCCTTCGCTGTCCAAGAAAGAAAAGAGATTGTCTTCATCCTTAGCTAGGCGATCCAAAGCCGAAAGTGTTTAACGATCAGAAATGATGCGTCCATCTCTCCTCAGAGACATTGCTGTGAAGGAAAAATAGTTGTCTATAAGAAATCCGGTAACAAAACAAGTAGGAAAAACAAAATACGTAGAGTGAAAACAGAACGATGAATTTGACGAACCAAATCGAATTTTGCTCGTTTAAAAATACAATGAAATCCAATGAGGTATCCAATGATATCATCTGCGTAGGCTTTTATGCTAACAAGGGAGGGACTACTTGATCAAGAATGATCTTGGTGCAGAAGATGACATATCGCTCGTCTTCTAGCGGTCGCTCTTGTCCTGTCAACTTAGCCATAAGTGTGGTGTATGCTTCTGTCCATCTTCGATCTTGGAGTACTGAATGAACAAAAGGTCATAGTTGTCCTATCCATCAGCTAGTGCCGTTTGCAAATTCAGAACGTTGATTGTTCCTGATTAGATTGGATCTTCTCTCCATAGGTGGTGTTTCTTCTGCTAGTAGAGAGAGAATGGTGATAGATGCCTGACGCAATTGCTCTCGGATGGATGACGACATAGTCCTGCCAAGACTTTATCTGAACTCCGATGAAAAGACAAAAATCCTTTGCTTGTGCGGGTCCAGAATCTAGCCTTTCGGATTTTTGTGAAAAAATTTTACAAGTTTTTTCTAAAATTGAAAGGCTCTGCCACCAATTTTTTATTTGTGACATGCTGCTGATTGTTGCTCCAAGGTCCGAGTTGCGGCGGTCCTGAGCAAGTTTGTCCTGTTGGAACTAGATTGGTCCGTCTGAGAGACTGGCTCTTCGAGACAGAGATTGGCCAATTGACTTAGGGATCGGCCCCACTTTTGACGTGAACGATTTTTCTTTATAGCCTCGATCTCTAGATTTCCAAATCTAGAGAGAAAAAATATGAAACCGTTTATCAAAAATATGATTATTGCAACTAAAAAAATATATATCCAACAACGCAAAGTGGGAAGCGATGCTTCTCGCAGAACAAAAACATAGTCGTCAAAAAGAGGGAAAAATACATTAGCTTAGTGAAAAGTTAGTTTCACTGAATTGCGATGGTTCGTGACAAGTCCAGCCTTCTCTAAATGTATAGAAAATCTTTTAGAAGCAGGGTGCCGCTAATATATTTCTTGTAAGAGCGTGCCCGTTTCTGACAAATTCAGCTCTCCGGCTCTGAGATCGACAAAAATGTGGTAGAAGGGTCAGTCAAAGTTTTAGAACCACCTGGATACCCAAATCATGGTTTTCATAACTGATCATGGACTATGGGTCACTCCCAAAATTTTTGTTAGCTTTTAGAGGTGGGAGCCGAATTTACATGGGAATTGGGCACGCTGTACAAGAATACGCGCACAGAAAGAAATTATCGAAAAAACCCCGCATGTGAATATGTGCATCTTACTCTGAGAAAACAATAAGATCTGCGAGCAAGTGTAATTGTAAATATAGGTAGTTCAAAAGCTCTTTGTAGCCCTTTTTTTGGTTAAACTAATATAGGCTCAATTGAATTCCGCCTCAAAAGTCTGAATTTCACCAGCAAATTATTTTTTTTCACCAGCAAATTCAAATTTGTATCAAAATACTGAATTTCACCAGCAAATTTCTGAATTTCACCAGCAAATTTCTTAATTTCGTCAGCTAATCATTTGTGTCATCATTTAGGACTCTCGACAAAACCTGAAAATGAGTTATCTTATTCCTGTTTAGACCCATGGACTCATCCACATAAAAGACTAAGAGTCCCGCTTAGAACCTTATCAAAAAGACCTATGATTATATTGGGAAAAACCTAACCTTGAACTTGTCATTCTCGCGATTAATTTTATCTTTCATGTGGATACCTTGGCACAGAAGACTGAAAATGAGTAAAGTGAATTGAAAACAGACAACTCTCGCTAGGCAGCCTCTTTTGTAGAAGTTGACGTGCCCCGACAGTTATGTTACACGGGCCATACTGTCTTGGGGTTGGGGCACGAAGGCACATAGAGAGTAACATCTCGATCACACACAGCTTGACAAGGTCAACAGTAGCCAAACCAACAAAAAAATGTGACCTGATGTTATGTGTGTAATTACTTTGTCAAGCTGTGTGCATTCGCGACGCAAAATGGATAAAATCTTTAACATACCTGACCAGCAAACCTGAGAATCAGAAATAGAAGCCTCTTCAAGTAACGCTTCCAAGTTAAGATAGGTGAATCAAACTTAAACAACCAATGATTATACCCTGCGATTTTCGTACTCCTTGACCAAGATTTTGACGTTCGCCTGCAATGTTCTCACTTGAGTCCAGGATTATTACCTGAAAAAACAACAAAAAAACATAGAAAGTGTATAGATCAGCTAGAGACTCAGGTTAATTAAGCACCATAAAAAGGTGGCTAAGTCTACAAAAACATGCAACCCGCTAATGCGGTAGTCGCTTTCGTGCCACGTCGACCTCAAATTGTATATAGAAGAAGAAAAACATAACTCCATACACAAAGAATGAGCAAACAAATGATTAGCTGACGAAATTAAGAAATTTGCTGGTGAAATTCAGAAATTTGCTGGTGAAATTCAGTATTTTGATACAAATTTGAATTTGCTGGTGAAAAAAATAATTTGCTGGTGAAATTCAGACTTTTGAGGCGCATTTCAGTTACAGCCACTAATATATTTCTATTGAAAACCAAAAGAGTGGGTTTTAAGGCTCCCCTCATACTCCCGCGCAGCACTAGTCGCGCAACGAAATTTCATAGGGTTCTACAGGAACAAATTTTATTTTCGGTTGCAGACATCTTATACTCAAAATGACGGTTAGAATCTAGCGAACATTTTGGTGATAAAAAATTTTCAATCTGATATAAAAATGCTTTAGGAATAATCACAAGTATGTGTAAAATTGGTGTGTTGCGCAAGAAAGTGACGCAACACGCCAGTTTGCCACATACTTGTGATTATTCCTAAAACATTTTATATCATATTCAAAATTTTTCATTATTAAAATATTAGCTAGGATCTAGCCGTCATTTGAGTATAAGATGTATGCGACCGAAAATAAAAATTGTTCTGTAGAACCTATGAAATTTTGTTGCGCGACTAATGTTGCGCGGGAGTATGAAGGTAGCCTGAAGAAATTACTGTGGGCTGATGCTTACAATCTTGCAGAATTACTGGTAGTTTCGCCCCAAATTCGCCCCTATATGATAATACGGGCCGGAGGTTGCCTTGGTCCCGATGTTTTTCACAGTTAATTTTTAAAAACAAGCTTTTACAAAAATAGGCCAACGTTTGTTAGGACAGATTCAAACATGAGTCTAAAATACGTTCAAATACGCACCAACATACGCTGGCCTAGCCTTGCCTTATAAAATCCTCGCCTTATATTGCCTTCTAAGCCTCATAAGTAAAAAGCCTTAAAAAATAATAGGAGAGACCAAGGCAACCCTTCCCCTCCTCCCATTATCGCATAGAGCCACAGATTTTCACATTTTTAAGTCATAATTTTATTTTAGGGTGCATGCTTTAAAAAGCACAGAACAATCGAAAATCTTAGAAAGATACAAGCTGAGGCAGAATACAATGTATTGAGCACAAAGACTAGGGAACTTCTGGAAAAATCAACTTGCAAAATATCTTATTGAATAAATTTTGAAGTTACAAGCTTTTAACTTCTTTATTAGGAAATGTATCATGTTATGGCTCAATCAGCATCCTCGATTGTAGTCGACGTTCGAGTTGTAGCAAGGACGTTTTATTGAAATGGTCCCCGACCTTTTGAACAACCTGATTTTTTGAGCAAAATTTTGAATATATTAAGTATTACCGTACTAGACGAACAGGCGCCATCGGACGCCTTAAACATAACTCGAAACAATAAAGAAACTACCACCCGGTTTCTTTATCTGTGAACCCTTTTATATAAAATGAGTACCATCACCCGGTACCACCATCTGGATAACTCCATGAAGGTAACCACCAGGGTATTACTATCTGGATATCTCTACCTGAGGCATCTTCAAAATACTATATGTAGATATCTCTAATTATAGACCCCCCCCCCCTTAAATTAGAAAAACGTGTTTGTGGCATTTTCTTTCTCTGAGACAAGTTACCCTCATTTTTAGCTCATCTCACTAGCTACAAAATGAAGGGTGATTCGCCTTAGAGAATTATTCATGAGTTGGGTCAAATGCAATGCCGAGAACACGATTTTGAACACGAGCTGCGGTCTATAATAAGGGATAATACGGTAACTTTCTAGACCAATGGTGCTTATTCGAAGATTTCCACTTCATTGAATTCGGGCAGTAAAATTGCTCAGATAACATTCACAAAAGGAAAGTGAAAAAAAGTCTCAACAACTAACACAGTTTATAAAACTAACTTTTTTCTTCGAAATTTTTAAATTTCAACCATTGCGACGACTTTTTGATTTTTACATGATAAAATCGACTATTAATTCCTGAAAATGACCACTTCTGCGCGAAAAATTTATTTTTCGGTTTTCGAACGAAAATAGATTAATTCGGGCAAAAAAGAGTCGCTGAAGTATGTTCTTGCAAGTCTTTGCGAAAAGTGGTTTTCTCTTCTTTTATGGGTTTTAGGCCTGAAACGGGTAGAAAAGATGTTTCAAGGTCAGGGAAACTTCTTTTTCTTCAAATTTCGACTAAGCTTTGACTCATGGACTAGGGGGACCAAGGTGATTCAACCCGAAAAGATACGTGGATATTCTTAAAATATCAAAAAACATGATTTGAACATAGTTTTGATAATTGTGAACTAACGCATAAAAAACTTAACAAAAGTTGAAAAATGTTTTAGCGTGAAAATCATACTAGAGGTAGTGGAACCTGCATTTTTGACATCAAATTCGTGATTAGCATAGTCGATTTGCATGAATAAAAGGTCTTGAAATTTGAAGCTTTTGACAAATTCTATCTCCGCTCAAGACAATAAATATTTGAGTCCTCGTAAATTCAAAACTTGAAGGGGCATGCTCGCCACCGATGGGTATATTTTAAATTGCGGGTACCAGGTCAATTCCAAAAAAGATTTTTTTTTAAAGTAAAACATTGTTTGAGTACTTTTCTGGCAACATATACTGAAAAATGATTCAACATATACGTGGCTTAGTAGTTCACGTAAAATACCAAGTGCACCTGATTTGTCCGGTAAAATGGAGTATGGTGGTGGGTCTAGAGCAGTGTTCATTGGTCCAAAAGGGTCACAATATCGGGTACAATACAGTGCGTTTCATAATTTTACAGGCACCCTCTTTTTAGGTGTTTAGAGACATTTTTTAAAGAAAATAAAACCCGTTTCACAAACAAGATAAGCATAGTCGATAACTTAGTAATTATGCAAAATATTGGGGATGTTGGGTTATGAAAAAAAAATATGACCGAAAATTCAAATTACCGCCGTTTCATAATTTACAGGCAGTTAGAGTAAAAGCTGTATTCATAACATGATTCTTGTTATTCTTAATTTTTTACTGACTTTTTGTAAGCCCTCTTCCTTAGCTACAATTAGGTAGGTCAAACTTATTTTTTTGATTATTCTAGGAAAAGCTATGACCATCAACATAAAAGCGTCGATTTCTAGTCAAAATAAAGAAAAATCTAAGGAAAATGACTGTTGGCCACATAAATAATAGTTTTTCTCAATACTTGTCGATGAAAAGATGACATCTATTGCATCATTCGAAAGCTCTTTGATTTATCTACAAATAACATGTCGACTATTGTTTATAAAAATACAGGGCTGAGAAACAGACGGTTGAATTTAGACAAGACAAAAAAGGCTAAAAATAAGCAAAAACAGGGGCTTTTTGTCTTGTCTAAATTCAACCGTCTGTTTCTCAGCCCTGTATTTTTATAAAACAATAGTCGACATGTTATTTGTAGATAAATCAAAGAGCTTTCGAATGATGCAATAGATGTCATCTTTTCATCGACAAGTATTGAGAAAAACTATTATTTATGTGGCCAACAGTCATTTTCCTTAGATTTTTCTTTATTTTGACTAGAAATCGACGCTTTTATGTTGATGGTCATAGCTTTTCCTAGAATAATCAAAAAAATAGTTTGACCTACCAAATTGTAGCTAAGGAAGAGGGCTTACAAAAAGTCAGTAACAATTAAGAATACACAAGAATCATGTTATGAATACAGCTTTTTACTCTAACTGCCTGTAAAATTATGAAACGGCGGTAATTTGAATTTTCGGTCATATTTTTTTTCATAACCCACATCCCAATATTTTTGCATAATTACTAAGTTATCGACTATGCTTATCTTGTTTGTGAAAACGGGTTTTTATTTTCTTTAAAAAATGTCTCTAAACACCTAAAAGAGGGTACCTGTAAAATTATGAAAAGCACTGTAGGTACAACACACACGGATACAAATATATCTAGATATCTAGATATCTTGGGGGTGGTGCATTTGGGCATCTGTCAGTGGTTTAGCGTTGACGTAGTGTAGGAGTCGGTTGTCGGTTTGATTTCGATCGGAAGCAATTTTTGACTTTCGCTAAAGGACCATGCTAGACCAGATACGGACAAGAGATGTACAGTGGCGGAAAAAGTATTGCAGCAAGCACATATTTTTGAAAATCATTGTATAGCGTTCGAACTTTGAAACATTCTACGACATTTTTCAACCAATGGGTCAAGCTCTTTTTCTTGAAGAGTTTGGTCGCATAAATACTGACTTTTCTTTGAAGTTTAAATATCAAAATTGACCAGTAACTGCACTTTTTGAAAGCTTCACAATTTCTCTACGAAATGACATGTAGTTTTTTTCAAGGATTGCACAGGGCTGAAAAACGGACGTTTGAAATTGAAAAAAGTAAAAATGTCTCAAAATAAGGCAAAAATAGAGGTTTTTACTTATTTGAACTTCAACCGTTCGTTTCTCAGCCCTGTGCAATCCTAAAAAAAATTTACATGTCATTTCGTAGAAAAATTGATGAGCTTTCAAAAAGTGCGTTAACTGGTCAGTTTTGATACATAAACTTTTGAGAAAAGTCAGTATTTATGGAACCAAACAACCATTTTCCTTAGACTTACTTTGATTTTGTTTTTTTTTGTTGATATCCATAACTATTCTCAGAATAATCAAAAGAGAGAGCTTGACCTATCAAATTGTAGCTATGTAATAGTGCTATAAACTCATCAAAAATAACTAGCAAAAAAATTCTGAAATTTTTAAAGCATTAACGAAAGAATACTTGACGCAATACCTTTTTCCACCCCAGGAATGAGTCGCTTCGCAAATAGCATTGGTATGCTAACAAAAAATATTCTTTTCTGGCATATTTGTGCTCAAAATGTAGCTGAGATTGCGAGGGATCTTCTTGATTTAAAATTGTTGTAGAATATTTTAAATGTTTCAAAGTTGGAAACGCTATACAATGATTTTTGAAAAATATGTGCTTGATGCAATACTTTTTTCCGCTACTGTACCCTCCTTAAAATACGACATTTTTATTTTCGTTTGAATTCTATTGGTACCCACCTTCTGAAATATTCTGATCGACAACGAGCATGCTCCTTCAAATACTTATTGTCTCGAGCGGGATTCAGAATTTGTCAGTAAGTTTTAAATAAAAAAAGCGGTTTTATATGCAAATCGACTATGATGAACACGAATCTGGCATTAGAAATGTAAGTTTCATCGTCACTAATATGATTTTCACGCTAAAATCATTTTCAAATTTCACCTTTCAGTCTTTAACTGAACGCTGCAGAAAACTTTTTTGATTTTTTTTTGGCATTTTCTGTGCAGTTTTTTTCTGATCTGTCGAATGATGCATACTGTTTGCCACAGAAAAGGATGTAACACATGTAGTTTTTTCATATTTAATCATCAACAAGGTTCTTGAAAAAATGACTCACTTACTTCTTTCAGCAAAAATGGTATATTTGAATATCGCATATGCCTCAACGATATATTGATGATATGAAGCCCGAAACTACGCTATCTGTTAGCGTTAGTACGCTAATGATAGACACAAAAATTCGAATTGAATATTGCAGCGAAAGTAAATGATGGCTCCAAAAACAAGTTTCATAAATTTGGGTTCAAATGGTCAAATATGGCATTTTACGGTTGCAAAAAAGCTAGAAAGAATCATCGAGAAATTCTGAGCCTGTCGCAGAAATCACCTCGCACGACCAAGTGAATGTTGATAATGCAACAATAATTACCTGACAAGCTAATACTTTCATGTAAGAAATTCATGCTCTTGAACCGGTGGATTTTCGAAAATAGAGCTTTTATGAAAAATTTTCATCGGTGGAAATTGATGTTTTATGTTGTTTGGTAAGGCTTTGGAGCGTTCACTAAGTTTTCGGTAAAAGTTGAAGAAGATACAAAACGCCTTATCATAACGCCAAGGAATTAAAATTCGAAATTCATTCTTAATTATTGTGCGGTCAGGTGTATTTTCGTGTGATGTTTTCTCTTGGTGTCTAGCAGTGTTGTGCTGAGCTCACTCCGAGTGAGAATCTCACTGAGAATTCTCAGTGAGAATCTCACTCACAGCCTGTGAGGACAAATGCCATTCTCACTCACTCTCACTCACACAAAATATCATTCTCACTCAATTCTAAGTGAGAATTTTTGAGAATTTCCGTTGCATAGACGGCATCAATTTATATCATTCTTGAATCATTTCAGTCTTTATTATTTCAAATCATGCAACGAAATCAAGTTAGGTTGTAAAAAAAAATTGTTTACAAAGATAAGGTAGATAATTGAAATAATGAAGAGCATAAATTAAACGTCGAGTATGTTAAGTAAATAAAAAAAATTTGCATAGCTGTAAAATAGGTATTGAATAAAATGGGTGGAATACCGTATTCCTTTAATAGAAGCCCGGGGATTCTATTTTTGAGTCCCCGAAAATCGGAAAATTTGGAATTCGATCTCGAGATTTTCGGGTGTTCAACCAAAATATAAAAAGTGAAATCAGAAGGACTGTTAGAGTTAAGACAACAGCTTTGAAAAATATCGCTTCTGCCCTGAGATACAGACCCTCAAAGTTGAGGGCGGGGCTTGTATGAGGGGGACTTATATTAAAGGACCATGAAACTTGATAAGCACAGCAATTTGCGGAATTCGAATTCGCGCGGGACACCCTAATTTTGTCCATAATGTTTTTGAATTAATTTTTTGTGTGCATTGAAAATTTGAATACCATTTATGAGTGAATTTTAACGCAGACTCATATAAGTTGTTATGGTGGTGTCCAGTAAAAACGCCTACGCAAAAACGCCTACATAAAAACGCCTACGCAAAAAGGCCTACAGTAAAAAGGCCTATAAAATTATCTATATTTTTTAAGTCCTGAAACGAATAGAATTCCAATATTCTGAGGTTGGTTCATAGAAATCATTTGAAAACAAGGATAGTTAGACAAAAAATATAGCATTATTGGTTAAAAAAATACGGAGCTAATTAGCCGCGGATTAACTGACCACTGCCCGAGTAGCAGAAATCGGTGAAAGCTGGTCGCGGGTTTGATTCCCAGCCATGTCACAGCACGTCTAACATAGTTTTTAATACTAATGTATTACTGTTATTTGAGAAAAAATAATGTCTGCTGTCACTTGGATTTAAACATGTAACCTCACAATTTGGAAATGCTAATTTACCACTGGGGAGATTACTGGACGGTGTATTAACCGTGAGGAATTTACCACCTCCATTGAAACATCGCGGTGGTACCTTAATTACGATATTGGGATTAAACACGTAGATACCGCCATCGACTTGGACCCAGCCCAAACCACCAGGATAGGGTCCGAACTATCTGAACCAACGAAAGACTAGAAAACACTGTGACGTTCCAACCAGATCGGAATAAATTTCTTTTGAATGAAAAAAAATCCTCTCATTTACCACAGGAGCGACGGCCGCCCGAGTTGACGTGTCCGGGGACGAATACACTAATAAAATCGGGAAAACCGCAGTTTCGAGTTAGGAAATTAGACATTTTGAAATTGGCGCCCAAATGAGGTGCCCAAATGAGTTTTGCTCAAATGAATGCCAACGCTGAAACGAATATGGAAATTTCAATAGAAGCGTGAACTTAAATAGAATATATACAAAAGGTTCTAATTTTTTAAAATCGAAACATGGCTAAGGCCTTTTCAGGCCTTTTTGTCACACAGACATCCAATTTTAATGCGTTTCAGGACATTTGTAGATCAAATTAGGTTTAGAAACAGTTGTAGGCGTTTTTGCTGTAGGCCTTTTTACTGTAGGCGTTTTTGCGTAGGCGTTTTTACGGTACTCCGTTATGGTGCAGTGTAAGTAGGATAAGTCGTCCGATCTGGCATAGTCGAGCAACGTTGGGCTCGACTAGTAGATGGTTCTGTATTTTGGAAAAATTTACATGCAAACAAAAAACAATTCGAAACATTATGGACAAAATTAGGGTGGTCCCGCGCGAATTCAAAATATCCAAATTGCTGTGCTTATCAAGTTTCATGGTCCTTTAAAGGAAATACGGCAGGTGATATTATTTAGACCTGAGAGATCGCCAACTCAACTTGCTGTTTTGCATTCTCCTTCTCTTTCTTTTCAAGCGAATTTCAGTGATTTTAGCGCTGATTTCTTAAAAAATGTCAGGTTCGCTAAACTGACATGTCAGTGTCACTGTCAGTGTGAATTATGAAAACACTGGTTATAAGAGAACATTTCAGGAGTGTAAATATATTGCTGAGCTGACATTAGAAATAAGCACGACGGCGACGAGCAGCCCAATCGAACGAACTTTCTCTCAATGCGGGTTAGCAAGGCAAGACATAGAAGTCGAACTCAATGAACTCTTTTGAATACACAATCATTGTTTAGATCAATTCCCGAAATTTTGCTTAATGAAAAATTGCAAATTGAAAATTTTCAATTCTCACTGAGATCTCAGTGAGATTCTCACTCTCAGTGAGGACAAATTTCAAATTCTCACTCTCACTCACAGCCTGTGAGGACATAATTCAAAATTCTCACTCTCACTCACAGCCTGTGAGGACAAATGCCATTCTCACTCAGTCTCACTCACAGGCCAAAAAATCGTCCTCAGCACAAACACTGGTGTCTAGTAACTAGACTCTAGTTTTTTCTTTGCGTAATTTTATATTTATTTTTTTAGTTGCTTTTATGAAAGAGTTTAATTGGTCGAATAATGATGTGGTCGAGCTGCTGCAGCAATTGAAGAACAAGAAAGTGAAGTGTAATGACGGGGCTGCTCACTTTATGGAACAGTACAACAAGAAGTGCACTCAAAAGACGATTCACAATCATTTGCCAAAGGAAGCTGCCGTCAAAATCTACTTCAGCCAATGTGATTTCGTGTAAAACATTCCATCATTTTTAGACTTTTTAAATTGCTGGTGATTCAAGGCCACTGCAAACTTAGTTTGGTAACCAAATGATTGCGTTGAAAGAAAGCACCAAATATCGGCTCTACAAGAAGATGAAGGATCGCTTTTTTGCATGTATCGATTGTACTAAGTAATTACTTTTAGTTTTTTGCAATCGTCCGCATAATCTAATATAGCGTTTTCAGTTTGGAATTCCGTCCAGTTCTTGTGCCTATGATCAAAGAAACCGATCATCAATTTTCACTCAATGGGGGAATCCATGTCTCAGAATGTCGCCTTCGCCCGATAAACGAGTTTATTGCTAGAGATATTGATCGTGTGATGAGAGAAGAAGTTGAAGAAAACCCTGTGATAAAACCTCAGCAAGCACATGCAAAAGAACAGCAGCACGCGCTGAAAATTGCAATTCAGACTGGACAGACTGGTAAAGAGCCATCATCAATTGCTATTAGATTTCCATCTTAGCATACACTGCGGAATGCGTACTGCCGGCGAAGAAAAATGGCTGCAACCAACGTGAGGGATCCTTTTCTGCCACCGGGAATCTACAACAACACAGACTGTCAGGGGGCGGGTCGTAAATCAATCAGTTGCTGGAATCTTATTGGTTAACTACTAAATGACCTAAAATTGAGATCTGGTGAGTTGGCATGTAACCTTAACAGGTCTTGTTACAGGATATTGTGTGTACTTGGAATTTTTGTGAGATGATTCTGATCAGCATGTGCAAGTTTTTTTCACTCAAAAAATAATTTTCCGAAAAAAAAAATAATCAGAGAGCACTGATACAACAATCGCAAAATATTGAAATAATATACTTGTTTTGATATATTTTTTTGTGTTCTTAGTTGATTTTTACTTGGCATGTTTTGAAATAAAATTTAGATTCTCTTTAGATGCATCGCTGCTTGTGTGACTGTGAAAAATAAATTTCTCGACTCATTGTTCAGCTTTATATATCCTTGATCAGTTATTGCTGCTTCGTAGGGCTCTCCATTAACCACTATTTGAAAATCCAATTTTCCTAGAGATACAGGTATATCACATTTAATCAAAAATTCATGTTTTTGCTCATTGTTTTCTACTTCGGCCATTTATTTACCTCTGCACACATCGCTTTAACAGCTATCTTATCCATTTCTTGAGGGGATTGAGTTTTCACATACTTTCTCGCCCAGAAAAGCGCTTCTTTTTTGATTTTCTCAAAATCATGATTTATTTTGTCGATTAAGTCCTGTTTGTTTTTTATCAAGCCATCATTATACTCTTTCAACAGTCTCACTGCTCCTTGGACATTGATTCTACCAGTAGTGGTGCCATTGCCGGCGAAAAAATGTGAAGTAACAGCAGAATCACCCACAGCCAGCACAATAGCTGATTGACCCAGTACGTTGTATTCCACTGCAGGTTTTTCTAGCGCAAGTTGAATCAAGTCGAAAGTGGATGTGTTCACAGGATATGGGTCAAAATTAAGCCTATTCTTGTTTTTTTCCTGCTCTACATTTATTTTGATTCTATCAGATCCTTTTCTACTAGCGCTTACTATGAGATTTGCAATGGCGCCAAAAATTTTTCTTAATATATTTGTTTTGAACTCATCATACTGGTTTATTTTGATAAAATCACTTTTATCTATTGTTTTTTCTCCAGCTCAACATCTTCCAAAATCTAGCTAAAATGGGATCTGTAACAAGCCCAATACTCACAGACAGCTTAGTTTCCGGAGCTTTCACATCCAAAAAAGTTTGTAAGCGGCTTGTGAAATTGGCATACCTTTTTTTGATTTTATCTGGCAAAAATGTGTTTTTTCCAATAAATTCTTCGAAATTTTGCTTCTGCAAATATTTTCTGAAATTACTGTAATCTATTGCTTTGTAAATGTTAAAAAATCCTTGGTTAGAAATTTGTCCTCTTTAGTAAGTGCTGCAACTGCATAGTTTTTGGCAACTGTGCGTTCTTTTAGGAATGCCTATGTAAGTGTCGCGGATGTTGTCTTTGGCACCTGCAGCACACACTAGTATATCGAAATCAGCTGAAATTGTTTCAGACTTGGCCGTCCTTAGAACAGCATAATATTTAGGATCATTTTTTGTTGGAAATTGAATACTTCTTACAGCCACACCGTAAAGCAATTTTAACGAACTATCATCTCGACCATTTTGTCCATTCACATATTCTGCTAAGGAAGTTAATCTCGTTTTCAAAGCTGATTCAAATTCTTTTAGATTGATTTGTTTATTTTCAACATCCTTGTAATGTCCCGTCAACTCAACCTTAGAAATCAATCTGTCATACCCTGTGCCCAGTAAAAGTTTCAGCAGAAATAAATAGTTGGAACCAACTGCTATGATCTGATTGCGAATGTACTGCTCTCGGTCATTGACTAGAGTTACCTGTATGGATGAATCTTATTTCTCCAGTTCGAAGATCTTATCTTATGCAAAATGGACCAAATATTTCAGCCGATTTGAAAGTTCTAGAGCGCTGAATCTGCGGCTTTGTTCAACACCACAAGAATCATTTTATTAAACCTGAGTGCTGAGATCTGCTTATTTTAAAAAACATGACATTTGTGTAGTAGTCAAAGTTTTGGTGGATTATATGTCATTCTGAAAAAATTCAGCACTATGTTGTAGTTCTGATTGAGAGCTACAAAACTCAATTCACAGAATCTTTTTTCAAAGTTAAAGTGTTGGGATATTGCTCTTGAAAATAAATATCAGTTAAAAGTTGAACCCAAAAAACAAATTTCGCTTTAAATTCTGCATTTTAAGGAACATGAAACTTGATAAGCACGGCTATTCGGAAATTTTAAATTCGCGCGGGACTACCCTAATTTTGTCAATAATGTTTTCGAATTGCTTTTATTTTTGCGTGTGAAATTTTTTCAAATATCTAGAACCGTTTACTAGTCGAGCCAAACGTTGCTCGACATTGTTAGGTCGGACAAAATATTCTACTTTCACTGCACCGTAACTACTTATATGAATCCATCTTAAAAATTTACTCATAAATGGAATTAAAATTTTCAATGTACCCAAAAAAAAATTGAAACACATTATGGACGAAATCAGGGTGGTCCGTCTGTGCTTTTCAACTTTCATGGTCCTTTAAAAAATGTCATGTTTGCTTTAAATAGGGATATCTTAACACTAAAGTGAAATGAAAAGTTTCTTTTGTCGTCAAACAAAACCCGCAGATTCAAGGCTATCAAAAAAGTCATAACATTTTTTTCAAAGTTTCGAGAAAAAAAATTCTAGGCTTTGAATACTTGGTCCACCCGTAAATCTTCAGCTTTTCGATTTCAAAGGACCATAATTTTTGGGCACAGCGGTTGTCCCCGCCAATTCAATTTTTTTCCTAATCATTCAACTTGTGTACGAATTTTTCAACTTGGTTTCTGACAAAAGGGCCTACAATTTAATTTTAGGTGTAGTTTTGTTAGAAACCAACTTCAAAAGTGCGTACAAAAGTACAATGATCAGAAAAAAATTTTAATTGGCGGGGGGCCACCACTGCGCGCAAACACCATGGTCCTCTTTTCCCTCGCTAAATATTTAAAATTCAATTTTCTTCCTAATTCTGAATTTTTGGAAAGCATGCATGCCATCATGTAGCTCTGGACCTTGGCTTTCAAATAAGCTATAACAATTATTTTCATAATTTTAAAATTTAGGAGACTCAAGTACTAGAAGCAAGTAAGTTTTTGGTTTAGGTACTCTCATTCAAATACGTGAATCTATTTATTTTTCATATTTTTGAATAAATAAATTTCGAAATCATTATCTTTAGGCATTTTTTGGCATGCGTGGGTCCTACTTTTCATAAATTCGATTTTTTACAGCATTTTTACAAAATTGTCCAAAATCTTAGATCTTACACAGGAGTATTGTAGGCAGGTGGGGTGGTGACGGATTAATATTTGAAGTTTCAAAATAAAATAGATGCGCCGAAAAGCTTTTTTTTAATCCTAATGTTAAAGTGATGGCTCGTTCAGGAAGTCGGAGTTGGCGTTCGAGTTGGAGTATTTGGCATCGTGAGCACACTTTTCTCCAACTCCAGCGCCAACTCCGACTTCCCGAACGAGCATAGGGTAGAAAATTCCATTTTCAAAATCAAGCGGGGTATTAAAGGCAAAAAGGCGGGAGATTCACATTAAAAATTGCGTGTTTTCATACTCATCCAACCTGTATGCCAGCAAGGAACAGCTGGAAAGCAGCGTAAAGCCCACTGGGACCTGCCCCAATAATTACTGCTCTTTTTATAGGCATTGCAGCCTTAGAACGATTGTCAGGTGTTCATGGTACATGTTTTCCAGCATAGCATCATCCAAAGTTTTATTTTGGAGCATAGCTAGCTTGTAGATAACACCGAGTTTAGTAGTCTCGTTATCTGCATCTTTAATGTAAGCTTCATCGTCGGTCCACGACAATGTGTTGCCTTCGGAAAACATTTTTCGCAGAAATTTTTTGCAATTCACAATCATAAGTAGCGTATTATCTGATAAGCCAGTTTTCAGCTCCTTTTCCACCCTTTTCACTATATTTAATTCATTTATCCTTGGAAATGAGCTTCTAAAATAATATTCTTGGTTAATTAAGTTTTTTCCATCACTTTCGAGCAGCTGTGGATTTTCGGCAACTCTTTGATATTCACTTATTTCAGGGTCGCTAGTGGTAGCAGTAAACTGCGAACCACTACTTCTTTTCGTTTTTTATTGGTTTCGTCATTGGACGCACCTGTAAAATAGTTATAAATTAGCTTTTTATAGTGTACATGGTTGGCAAATTTCGGCGGTATTTGTTTTGGCGATTTCTTTTCATTTTTTCGTCGTGTCGAGCTCTTTTTTTTTGGCGATATTTGGGCGACTTGTTCAGATTCGTGCGTTGATTTGCAAAAAATCTTTTTTAGCTTTTCAAGTTTTACGTAACTTACACGGGAAAGGCATGACCGACCGTAAATTATCGAAGAAGGTCATACACCGAAAGACAGCTCTATTAGAGCTGGATACAAAGTAGTTCTCGAAACCGACTACGGGTTCGCTTGCGTCAAGATATTGACTTTTGAAAGTTAAAAATTTATGATTTAAAATATATTGCAGATCAGAATGCTTGTTTTAAAAGTAAGTGTGCCGCAGACTGCGGATCTCCCGCAAAATTGAACTTTTGTAAATGCTAGCTTGGCGTTTTGTTTTTACTAGACTTTACAAATGCTAGTGAAATTAATATGGTGAGCTAGACTTTGACTTATACAAGTGTTGGCGAATTGCCTTCTACTAGCATTCTCAAAAACAGGCCTTTTTTGCGAACCCTGCCGCAGTGTTATCGGCTGTAGGTTCATTTCTCATGTCGCAGGTTTAATTCCCAATAGGTGCACTCTTTCAGCAATTTTTCATTTGACAATGCCCGGATTTTGAATTTTTCGGCAAAATTTTTTTATTGCTATTCTCTTATTTATTTTGGTAGCTTTTCATTTTTCGTCAAACAAAAATGTACTGCAAGTGTTTAAATCGGTCTATCGAAAGTTCTGCGACATAAATTTCGAAATTATTAGCAGTACTGCTAGATAACTGGAGGTACAGTGATAACGAAGAAAAAATGTGAGACACGCAGTAAAGCTCATTTCTTAAAAGTTTTGATAAAAATCGCAATAATATCTGTGTTAATATCATGGGCGCAGTTTCAAAATTAAAAAAAAAAGACATTTGTCAAAAACATGAATTTGAAGAAAAATTTTTATTTTATCTAGTGCTTCTTGCCTCAATTTTCAAAAATCATATTGGACGCAATCGAACCCGTGGTCGATTTTGAGAATGGCCTCGTATCCAGCTCTGATAGATCTATCTTTTGGTGTACAGTCGAATCTCCCAATAACGACCACCCTAGGGACCGGCCTCAGGTGATCGTTATCGGGAGGTGATCGTTAATGGGAGTGGTCGTTATTCGAGATTTCAGTTAATATTGACCAACCAAAAGTTTTTTCGGTGATTGTTAATGGGAAGGTGATCGTTAATGGGAGTGATTGTTATTGGGAAGTTCGACTGTATAACGTTCTTTGATAAGCCGGGGTCGGGTTGGGCCTTTCACGTGTTAGTTAGAGCTCGGTATTGTTTTTTTTGCCACTATTTTGACTCGAATGCTCATTGGTCGCCCCACGCATTGCTTTTTCTTGAATTTTGCGACTTCTCTTGAAGATATCCGCAAATAACAAGTTTATTCCATTCGAGTATCGACTGACGTTTTTTGCAAGTTTTTAGAGTACAGTCGACGCTCTCCATTGCGTCCCCCAAAAAGTTCGTTCCCACCTCGGGTCCGACACTTTTTTTAGCTCAACTTTTGAAGTTTTTTTTCACAACTGATTCGTCAGACTGGTCGGAAATATCGCAAGGATTCCGATGTTGCCGGTCGTTTCTCGGAAACATGATAATTATGTCATTTAGACCCGCAACGCTCTCCATTGCGTCGCCTTTAATCCCAAAAAGGCGACGCAATGGAGAGCGTTGCGGGTTTAAATGACAAAATTATCATATTTGCGAGAAACGACCGGCAAAATCGGAATCCTTGCGATATTTCTGACCAGACTGAAGAATCAGTTGTGAAAAAAACTTCAAAAATTGAGCTAAAAAAGTGTCAGACCCGAGGTGGGAACGAACTTTTTGGGGGACGCAATAGAGAGCGCCGACTGTATTTTTAAGGGGTAGGATTTCGGTGTTATTTTAAGCTGACGTTTTTTTAGATTTGAATCAACATGATCATTCACAACCACATGCTGAAAATAAAGCCAAGAAGCACGGCTACATTTTGAGTATGAGGTTGTTAATGATAATGTGAATAAAATTACGAAAACATCAGTCCCAGAAAAATATCGAAAATTTTGGTGACAGCCATGGGTGGGAGTGCATGGATTTGGACATCGTTGAATTTTTTTTTGAATTCTAACTTCCTTCTGTTTTGTAGCTCAATTGAAAGCGTAGAATCTTGGCTACGTTTCAGTATACAAAAGTGTCACTCGTAGAAAAAAAGTCAGAAAATTTCTATGTAGCCAATCAAAGAAAATCCCGAAACCCATCGATTTTTCAATCTTTTTCAGATAATAGTTAATCGTTGTTATGGTGTGTTTGATTTCTGCTACGTCCCCTCCCTAAATTACAGCTCTGGTCAACAGCTTAGCCAGGGCAGCTGTGAAACCTTGCGCTGATAGTCTCGATAGATAGATAATAGACTAAGCATGATTTGCTGCTGTATTCCTTGACCAAGTCATAAAATGTTAATTTTCAATGAAACTAAAAATAATTCACAAAAATACTTTCGAAACAAGAAAGTGTTTCCAGCCAAAGCGATTAGCAAAGATGCCGCTGCGTTCGAAACCATTCTTTATATAGGCATATCTCAGCACTTAGGTTTTAAAACACATTTCTAAAGCTGTCTTAAGTGTACCTAAGCCAAGTTTTTGCACTTCAAGGATGCCGCCTTTGTGACCATACCTATGGGGCATTTTCAAAGAGAATCCCATAGGTATACGAGGCTGTTAAGCTCCACCCCTTTTCGACCCATACCTATTGAGCACTATTAAGAAATGTAGGTCAAGAATAGCTGATATCTATTTCGCAATATTATTTAGAAATACATAACAGGTGTTATATATTTTGGCGGGAAAAAAGGACTAGGCCAAGAGCCAAGCACAGCCTGACACCAGACTATGCTGTGCTCAATGTATTGGCGGGAATAAAGTGGATGGGCGGAACCTTGACTAAAGCATCCAATCAGCGCTCCACCATTTTTGGTCGCTCTTT